>JBBDGP010001084.1:0-250000 GCA_037952835.1 Lithobates septentrionalis
GACAGGGGGACAGTGGGGTGGACAGGGGGACAGAGGGGGGGACAGGGGGGCAGTGGGGTGGACAGGGGGACAGTGGGATGGACAGAGGGGTGGACAGGGGGACAGAGGGGTGGACAAGGGGACAGAGGGGTGGACAGGGGGACAGTGGGGTGGACAGAGGGGTGGACAGGGGGACAGAGGGGTGGACAGGGGGACAGAGGGGTGGACAGGGGGACAGTGGGATGGACAGGGGGACAGAGGGATGGACAGGGGGACAGAGGGATGGACAGAGGGGTGGACAGGGGGACAGAGGGGTGGACAGGGGGACAGAGGGGTGGACAGGGGGACAGAGGGATGGACAGGAGGACAGAGGGATAGACAGGGGGACAGAGGGATGGACAGGGGGACAGAGGGGTGGACAGGGGGACAGTGGGATGTACAGATGGGGTGGACAGGGGGACAGAGGGGTGGACAGGGGGACAGTGGGATGTACAGAGGGGTGGACAGGGGGACAGAGGGGTGGACAGAGGGGACAGAGGGGTGGACAGGGGGACAGTGGGATGGACAGGGGGACAGTGGGATGGACAGGGGGACAGAGGGGTGGACAGTGGGATGGACAGGGGACAGAGAGGGGGGACAGTGGGGTGGACAGGGGGACAGAGGGGTGGACAGGGGGACAGTGGGATGGACAGGGGGACAGTGGGATGGACAGGGGGACAGAGGGGGGACAGTGGGGTGGAAAGAGGGGTGGACAGGGGGACAGAGGGGTGGAAAGGGGGACAAAGGGGGGGACAGTGGGGTGGACAGGGGGACAGTGGGATGGACAGAGGGGTGGATAGGGGGCAGAGGGGTGGACAGGGGGACCGAGGGGATGGACAGGGGGACAGAGGGGATGGACAGGGGGACAGAGGGGTGGACAGGGGGACAGAGGGACAGAGGGGGGGACAGTGGGGTGGACAGGGGGCAGTGGGGTGGACAGGGGGACAGTGGGGTGGACAGAGGGGTGGACATGGGGACAGAGGGGTGGACAGGGGGACAGGGGGACAGTGGGATGGACAGAGGGGTGGACATGGGGGCAGAGGGGTGGACAGGGGGACAGAGGGGATGGACAGGGGGACAGAGGGGATGGACAGGGGGACAGAGGGGATGGACAGGGGGACAGAGGGATGGACAGGGGACAGAGGGGATGGACAGGGGGACAGAGGGGTGGACAGGGGGACAGAGGGGTGGACAGGGTGACAGAGGGGTGGACAGGGGGACAGAGGGGTGGACAGGGGGACAGTGGGATGGACAGGGGGACAGAGGGGGGACAGGGGGACAGTGGGGTGGACAGGGGGACAGTGGGGTGGAAAGAGGGGTGGACAGGGGGACAGAGGGGTGGACAGGGGGACAAAGGGGGGGACAGTGGGGTGGACAGGGGGACAGTGGGATGGACAGAGGAGTGGATAGGGGGGCAGAGGGGTGGACAGGGGGACAGAGTGGATGGACAGGGGGACAGAGGGGATGGACAGGGGGACAGAGGGGATGGACAGGGGGACAGAGGGGTATAGAATGATGGTTGAAAGTTTCTGGAGACCATTTCCTGTTTGTCTCATTCTTTACCTATACCAGGGGTCCTCAAACTTTTTAGACAGGGGGCCAGTTCATGGTCCCTCAGACTGTTTGGGGGGCCGCACTATAGTATAAAAAAAATATGAACTAATTCCTAAATTCCTATGCACACATCTTTTTTGTAGTGCAAAAGAATAAAAGAATGAATAATAAATAAATATATATATATAGGGGATGGACAGGGGGACAGAGGGATGGACAGGGGGACAGTGGGATGGACAGGGGGTGGACAGGGGGACAGAGGGGGGGCAGTGGGGTGGACAGTGGGATGGACAGGGGGACAATGGGATGGAAAGAGGGGTGGACAGGGGGACAGAGGGGTGGACAGGGGGACAGAGGGGTGGACAGAGGGGTGGACAGGGGGACAGAGGGGTGGACGGGGGACAGAGGGGGGGACAGTGGGGTGGACAGGGGGACAGTGGGATGGACAGAGGGGTGGACAGGGGGACAGAGGGGATGGACAGGTGGACAAGGGGACAGAGGGGTGGACAGGGGGACAGTGGGGTGGACAGGGGGACAGTGGGATGGACAGAGGGGTGGACAGGGGGACAGAGGGGTGGACAGGGGGACAGAGGGGTGGACAGGGAGACAGTGGGGTGGACAGGGAGACAGTGGGTGGACAGGGGGACAGTGGGGTGGACAGGGGGACAGTGGGGTGGACAGGGGGACAGAGGGGGTGGACAGGGGGACAGTGGGATGGACAGGGGGACAGTGGGATGGACAGGGGGACAGAGGAAGGGACAGGGGGACAGAGGGGTGGACAGGGGGACAGAGGGGTGGACAGGGGGACAGAGGGGTGGACAGGGGGACAGTGAGCTGGACAGGGGGACAGTGGGATGGACAGGGGGACAGAGGGGTGGACAGGGGGACAGTGGGATGGACAGGGGGACAGTGGGATGGACAGGGGGACAGTGGGATGGACAGGGGGACAGTGGGATGGACAGGGGGACATGGGATGGACAGGGGGGACAGTGGGATGGACAGGGGGACAGAGGGGGGACAGGGGGACAGTGGGGTGGACAGGGGGACAGTGGGGTGGAAAGAGGGGTGGACAGGGGGACAGAGGGGTGGACAGGGGACAAAGGGGGGGGACAGTGGGGTGGACAGGGGGGACAGTGGGATGGACAGAGGGGTGGATAGGGGGGCAGAGGGGTGGACAGGGGGACAGAGGGGATGGACAGGGGGACAGAGGGGATGGACAGGGGGACAGAGGGGTGGACAGGGGGACAGAGGGACAGAGAGGTGGGCAGGGGGACAGAGGGGTGGACAGGGGGGGACAGTGGGGTGGACAGGGGGGCAGTGGGGTGGACAGGGGGACAGTGGGGTGGACAGAGGGGTGGACATGGGGACAGAGGGGTGGACAGGGGGACAGAGGGGGGACAGTGGGGTGGACAGGGGGACAGTGGGATGGACAGAGGGGTGGACAGGGGGACAGAGGGGATGGACAGGGGGGATGGACAGGGGGACAGAGGGGATGGACAGGGGGACAGAGGGGTGGACAGGGGGACAGAGGGGAAGACAGGGGGACAGAGGGGGTGGACAGGGGGACAGTGGGGTGGACAGGGGGACAGAGGGGTGGACAGGGAGACAGTGGGGTGGACAGGGAGACAGTGGGGTGGACAGGGAGACAGTGGGGTGGACAGGGGGACAGTGGGGTGGACAGAGGGGTGGACAGGGGGACAGAGGGGTGGACAGGGGGGACAGTGGGATGGACAGGGGGACAGTGGGATGGACAGGGGGACAGTGGGATGGACAGGGGGACAGAGGAAGGGACAGGGGGACAGAGGGGTGGACAGGGGGACAGTGGGGTGGAAAGAGGGGGTGGACAGGGGGACAGAGGGGTGGACAGGGGGACAAAGGGGGGGACAGTGGGGTGGACAGGGGGACAAAGGGGGGGACAGTGGGGTGGACAGGGGGACAGTGGGATGGACAGAGGGGTGGATAGGGGGGCAGAGGGGTGGACAGGGGGACAGAGGGGATGGACAGGGGGACAGAGGGATGGACAGGGGGACAGAGGGGATGGACAGGGGGACAGAGGGGTGGACAGGGGGACAGAGGGACAGAGAGGTGGGCAGGGGGACAGAGGGGTGGACAGGGGGGGGACAGTGGGGTGGACAGGGGGGCAGTGGGGTGGACAGGGGGACAGTGGGGTGGACAGAGAGGTGGACATGGTGACAGAGGGGTGGACAGGGGGACAGAGGGGGGGACAGTGGGGTGGACAGGGGGACAGTGGGATGGACAGAGGGGTGGACAGGGGGGCAGAGGGGTGGACAGGGGGACAGAGGGGATGGACAGGGGGACAGAGGGGATGGACAGGGGGACAGAGGGGATGGACAGGGGGACAGAGGGGTGGACAGGGGGACAGAGGGGTGGACAGGGGGACAGTGGGGTGGACAGGGGGACAGAGGGGGGACAGGGGGGCAGTGGGGTGGACAGGGGGACAGTGGGATGGACAGAGGGGTGGACAGGGGGACAGAGGGGTGGACAAGGGGACAGAGGGGTGGACAGGGGGACAGTGGGGTGGACAGAGGGGTGGACAGGGGGACAGAGGGGTGGACAGGGGGACAGAGGGGTGGACAGGGGGACAGTGGGGATGGACAGGGGGACAGAGGGATGGACAGGGGGACAGAGGGATGGACAGAGGGGTGGACAGGGGGACAGAGGGGTGGACAGGGGGACAGAGGGGTGGACAGGGGACAGAGGGATGGACAGGAGGACAGAGGGATAGACAGGGGGACAGAGGGATGGACAGGGGGACAGAGGGGTGGACAGGGGGACAGTGGGATGTACAGAGGGGTGGACAGGGGGACAGAGGGGTGGACAGGGGGACAGTGGGATGTACAGAGGGGTGGACAGGGGGACAGAGGGGTGGACAGAGGGGACAGAGGGGTGGACAGGGGGACAGTGGGATGGACAGGGGGACAGTGGGATGGACAGGGGGACAGAGGGGTGGACAGTGGGATGGACAGGGGGACAGAGGGGGGGACAGTGGGGTGGACAGGGGGACAGAGGGGTGGACAGGGGGACAGTGGGATGGACAGGGGGACAGTGGGATGGACAGGGGGACAGAGGGGGGACAGTGGGGTGGAAAGAGGGGTGGACAGGGGGACAGAGGGGTGGAAAGGGGGACAAAGGGGGGGACAGTGGGGTGGACAGGGGGACAGTGGGATGGACAGAGGGGTGGATAGGGGGGCAGAGGGGTGGACAGGGGGACCGAGGGGATGGACAGGGGGACAGAGGGGATGGACAGGGGGACAGAGGGGTGGACAGGGGGACAGAGGGACAGAGGGGGGGACAGTGGGGTGGACAGGGGGCAGTGGGGTGGACAGGGGGACAGTGGGGTGGACAGAGGGGTGGACATGGGGACAGAGGGGTGGACAGGGGGACAGGGGGACAGTGGGATGGACAGAGGGGTGGACATGGGGGCAGAGGGGTGGACAGGGGGACAGAGGGGATGGACAGGGGGACAGAGGGGATGGACAGGGGGACAGAGGGGATGGACAGGGGGACAGAGGGGATGGACAGGGGGACAGAGGGGATGGACAGGGGGACAGAGGGGTGGACAGGGGGACAGAGGGGTGGACAGGGTGACAGAGGGGTGGACAGGGGGACAGAGGGGTGGACAGGGGGACAGTGGGATGGACAGGGGGACAGAGGGGGGACAGGGGGACAGTGGGGTGGACAGGGGGACAGTGGGGTGGAAAGAGGGGTGGACAGGGGGACAGAGGGGTGGACAGGGGGACAAAGGGGGGGACAGTGGGGTGGACAGGGGGACAGTGGGATGGACAGAGGAGTGGATAGGGGGGCAGAGGGGTGGACAGGGGGACAGAGTGGATGGACAGGGGGACAGAGGGGATGGACAGGGGGACAGAGGGGATGGACAGGGGGACAGAGGGGTATAGAATGATGGTTGAAAGTTTCTGGAGACCATTTCCTGTTTGTCTCATTCTTTACCTATACCAGGGGTCCTCAAACTTTTTAGACAGGGGGCCAGTTCATGGTCCCTCAGACTGTTGGGGGGCCGCACTATAGTATAAAAAAAATATGAACTAATTCCTAAATTCCTATGCACACATCTTTTTTGTAGTGCAAAAGAATAAAAGAATGAATAATAAATAATATATATATATAGGGGATGGACAGGGGGACAGAGGGATGGACAGGGGGACAGTGGGATGGACAGGGGGGTGGACAGGGGGACAGAGGGGGGGCAGTGGGGTGGACAGTGGGATGGACAGGGGGACAATGGGATGGAAAGAGGGGTGGACAGGGGGACAGAGGGGTGGACAGGGGGACAGAGGGGTGGACAGAGGGGTGGACAGGGGGACAGAGGGGTGGACAGGGGGACAGAGGGGGGGACAGTGGGGTGGACAGGGGGACAGTGGGATGGACAGAGGGGTGGACAGGGGGACAGAGGGGATGGACAGGTGGACAAGGGGACAGAGGGGTGGACAGGGGGACAGTGGGGTGGACAGGGGGACAGTGGGATGGACAGAGGGGTGGACAGGGGGACAGAGGGGTGGACAGGGGGACAGAGGGGTGGACAGGGAGACAGTGGGGTGGACAGGGAGACAGTGGGGTGGACAGGGGGACAGTGGGGTGGACAGGGGGACAGTGGGGTGGACAGGGGGACAGAGGGGTGGACAGGGGGACAGTGGGATGGACAGGGGGACAGTGGGATGGACAGGGGGACAGAGGAAGGGACAGGGGGACAGAGGGGTGGACAGGGGGACAGAGGGGTGGACAGGGGGACAGAGGGGTGGACAGGGGGACAGTGAGCTGGACAGGGGGACAGTGGGATGGACAGGGGACAGAGGGGTGGACAGGGGGACAGTGGGATGGACAGGGGGACAGTGGGATGGACAGGGGGACAGTGGGATGGACAGGGGGACAGTGGGATGGACAGGGGGACAGTGGGATGGACAGGGGGACAGTGGGATGGACAGGGGGACAGAGGGGGGACAGGGGGACAGTGGGGTGGACAGGGGGACAGTGGGGTGGAAAGAGGGGTGGACAGGGGGACAGAGGGGTGGACAGG
Source organism: Lithobates septentrionalis (assembly GCA_037952835.1). Lineage (NCBI taxonomy): Eukaryota > Metazoa > Chordata > Amphibia > Anura > Ranidae > Lithobates > Lithobates septentrionalis. The sequence continues at coordinate 6,629 of JBBDGP010001084.1, forward strand.
GGGACAAAGGGGGGGACAGTGGGGTGGACAGGGGGACAGTGGGATGGACAGAGGGGTGGATAGGGGGGCAGAGGGGTGGACAGGGGGACAGAGGGGATGGACAGGGGGACAGAGGGGATGGACAGGGGGACAGAGGGGTGGACAGGGGGACAGAGGGACAGAGAGGTGGGCAGGGGGACAGAGGGGTGGACAGGGGGGGACAGTGGGGTGGACAGGGGGGCAGTGGGGTGGACAGGGGGACAGTGGGGTGGACAGAGGGGTGGACATGGGGACAGAGGGGTGGACAGGGGGACAGAGGGGGGGACAGTGGGGTGGACAGGGGGACAGTGGGATGGACAGAGGGGTGGACAGGGGGACAGAGGGGATGGACAGGGGGGATGGACAGGGGGACAGAGGGGATGGACAGGGGGACAGAGGGGTGGACAGGGGGACAGAGGGGAAGACAGGGGGACAGAGGGGTGGACAGGGGGACAGTGGGGTGGACAGGGGGACAGAGGGGTGGACAGGGAGACAGTGGGGTGGACAGGGAGACAGTGGGGTGGACAGGGAGACAGTGGGGTGGACAGGGGGACAGTGGGGTGGACAGAGGGGTGGACAGGGGGACAGAGGGGTGGACAGGGGGACAGTGGGATGGACAGGGGGACAGTGGGATGGACAGGGGGACAGTGGGATGGACAGGGGGACAGAGGAAGGGACAGGGGGACAGAGGGGTGGACAGGGGGACAGTGGGATGGACAGAGGGGTGGACAGGGGGACAGAGGGGTGGACAGGGGGACAGAGGGGTGGACAGGGGGACAGAGGGGTGGACAGGGGGACAGAGGGGTGGACAGTGAGACAGAGGGGTGGACAGTGAGCTGGACAGGGGGACAGTGGGATGGACAGGGGGACAGAGGGGTGGACAGGGGGACAGTGGGATGGACAGGGGGACAGAGGGGGGACAGGGGGACAGTGGGATGGACAGGGGGACAGAGGGGGGACAGGGGGACAGTGGGGTGGACAGGGGGACAGTGGGGTGGAAAGAGGGGTGGACAGGGGGACAGAGGGGTGGACAGGGGGACAAAGGGGGGGACAGTGGGGTGGACAGGGGGACAGAGGGATGGACAGAGGGGTGGACAGGGGGACAGAGGGGTGGACAGGGGGACAGTGAGATGGACAGGGGGACAGTGGGATGGACAGTGGGACAGAGGGGTGGACAGTGGGATGGACAGGGGGACAGAGGGGGGACAGGGGGACAGTGGGATGGACAGGGGGACAGTGGGATGGACAGGGGGACAGAGGGGGGACAGTGGGACAGTGGGGTGGAAAGAGGGGTGGACAGGGGGACAGAGGGGTGGACAGGGGGACAAAGGGGGGGACAGTGGGGTGGACAGGGGGACAGTGGGATGGACAGAGGGGTGGATAGGGGGGCAGAGGGGTGGACAGGGAGACAGAGGGGATGGACAGGGGGACAGAGGGGATGGACAGGGGGACAGAGGGGTGGACAGGGGGACAGAGGGACAGAGGGGGGGACAGTGGGGTGGACAGGGGGCAGTGGGGTGGACAGGGGGACAGTGGGGTGGACAGAGGGGTGGACATGGGGACAGAGGGGTGGACAGGGGGACAGGGGGACAGTGGGATGGACAGAGGGGTGGACATGGGGGCAGAGGGGTGGACAGGGGGACAGAGGGGATGGACAGGGGGACAGAGGGGATGGACAGGGGGACAGAGGGGATGGACAGGGGGACAGAGGGGATGGACAGGGGGACAGAGGGGTGGACAGGGGGACAGAGGGGTGGACAGGGGGACAGAGGGGTGGACAGGGGGACAGTGGGATGGACAGGGGGACAGAGGGGGGACAGGGGGACAGTGGGGTGGACAGGGGGACAGTGGGGTGGAAAGAGGGGTGGACAGGGGGACAGAGGGGTGGACAGGGGGACAAAGGGGGGGACAGTGGGGTGGACAGGGGGACAGAGGAGTGGATAGGGGTGCAGAGTGTTGTATGTGTTGTAATATGTTCACCGATTTATGTGGGACATTGTTGTGTGTATGTACACATGCAGTCAATGTTGAACAGACCAGAATGACAATGACAGAATGGTTGATTTGTCCAACTGAATTTTAACAGCTGAAGACTCTTTGATGTGTTAATCATATGCAAGTCTATTTGAGCATTTCAAAGGGTATTCAGGTGGTATGTTAATCTAATCTAATTACATATATCTAAAGGGGACTTGTTGATGTTGATATGCGGGAGTGCAAATTGGGGCGGTTTATGACTGCAACTGTTCACGGCTGGGGGTTGTTGTCTGTTTGAAAGACTCAAAGTCCTAAATTGAAAGGCCAATCAAATTGCTCAGCCATTCAACATTTAGTGTATATAACACAGCATTCAGTCTATAGGTTTTGGGGAGTTAGGCTTGTCTTGGTATGAGAGAGGCTCGTCTGTGTGTAGGAGAGGCTTGTCTGTGCATGGCTGGGAACACACAGGCCTAGGAATATGGGTTTCTGAATTATATACTCTGTCGGATCTTTTTGTCATCTGTGGACTTTGGACTTTGTTTTGTGTTGGAAGTCAATAAAGTGCATCTCTCTGGAAGAATTGGGTTGCTGCGGAAGAGTACTTACATCATCATTATAATACCCAATATATATTAATATATTCGATCACTACACAGAGGGGTGGACAGGGGGACAGAGTGGATGGACAGGGGGACAGAGGGGATGGACAGGGGGACAGAGGGGTATAGAATGATGGTTGAAAGTTTCTGGAGACCATTTCCTGTTTGTCTCATTCTTTACCTATACCAGGGGTCCTCAAACTTTTTAGACAGGGGGCCAGTTCACGGTCCCTCAGACTGTTGGGGGGCCGCACTATAGTATAAAAAAAATATGAACTAATTCCTAAATTCCTATGCACACATCTTTTTTGTAGTGCAAAATAATAAAAGAATGAATAATAAATAATATATATATAGGGGATGGACAGGGGGACAGAGGGATGGACAGGGGGACAGTGGGATGGACAGGGGGGTGGACAGGGGGACAGAGGGGGGGCAGTGGGGTGGACAGTGGGATGGACAGGGGGACAATGGGATGGAAAGAGGGGTGGACAGGGGGACAGAGGGGTGGACAGGGGGACAGAGGGGTGGACAGAGGGGTGGACAGGGGGACAGAGGGGTGGACAGGGGGACAGAGGGGGGGGGACAGTGGGGTGGACAGGGGGACAGTGGGATGGACAGAGGGGTGGACAGGGGGACAGAGGGGATGGACAGGTGGACAAGGGGACAGAGGGGTGGACAGGGGGACAGTGGGGTGGACAGGGGGACAGTGGGATGGACAGAGGGGTGGACAGGGGGACAGAGGGGTGGACAGGGGGACAGAGGGGTGGACAGGGAGACAGTGGGGTGGACAGGGAGACAGTGGGGTGGACAGGGGGACAGTGGGGTGGACAGAGGGGTGGACAGGGGGACAGAGGGGTGGACAGGGGGACAGTGGGATGGACAGGGGGACAGTGGGATGGACAGGGGGACAGAGGAAGGGACAGGGGGACAGAGGGGTGGACAGGGGGACAGTGGGATGGACAGAGGGGTGGACAGGGGGACAGAGGGGTGGACAGGGGGACAGAGGGGTGGACAGGGGGACAGAGGGGTGGACAGGGGGACAGTGAGCTGGACAGGGGGACAGTGGGATGGACAGGGGGACAGAGGGGTGGACAGGGGGACAGTGGGATGGACAGGGGGACAGAGGGGGGACAGGGGGACAGTGGGATGGACAGGGGGACAGTGGGATGGACAGGGGGACAGAGGGGGGACAGGGGGACAGTGGGGTGGACAGGGGGACAGTGGGGTGGAAAGAGGGGTGGACAGGGGGACAGAGGGGTGGACAGGGGGACAAAGGGGGGGACAGTGGGGTGGACAGGGGGACAGTGGGATGGACAGAGGGGTGGATAGGGGGGCAGAGGGGTGGACAGGGGGACAGAGGGGATGGACAGGGGGACAGAGGGGATGGACAGGGGGACAGAGGGGTGGACAGGGGGACAGAGGGACAGAGAGGTGGGCAGGGGGACAGAGGGGTGGACAGGGGGGGGGACAGTGGGGTGGACAGGGGGGCAGTGGGGTGGACAGGGGGACAGTGGGGTGGACAGAGGGGTGGACATGGGGACAGAGGGGTGGACAGGGGGACAGAGGGGGGGACAGTGGGGTGGACAGGGGGACAGTGGGATGGACAGAGGGGTGGACAGGGGGGCAGAGGGGTGGACAGGGGGACAGAGGGGATGGACAGGGGGACAGAGGGGATGGACAGGGGGACAGAGGGGATGGACAGGGGGACAGAGGGGTGGACAGGGGGACAGTGGGGTGGACAGGGGGACAGAGGGGGGGACAGGGGGGCAGTGGGGTGGACAGGGGGACAGTGGGATGGACAGAGGGGTGGACAGGGGGACAGAGGGGTGGACAAGGGGACAGAGGGGTGGACAGGGGGACAGTGGGGTGGACAGAGGGGTGGACAGGGGGACAGAGGGGTGGACAGGGGGACAGAGGGGTGGACAGGGGGACAGTGGGATGGACAGGGGGACAGTGGGATGGACAGGGGGACAGAGGGATGGACAGGGGGACAGAGGGATGGACAGAGGGGTGGACAGGGGGACAGAGGGGTGGATAGGGGGACAGAGGGATGGACAGGGGGACAGAGGGATGGACAGGAGGACAGAGGGATAGACAGGGGGACAGAGGGATGGACAGAGGGATGGACAGGGGGACAGAGGGGTGGACAGGGGGACAGTGGGATGTACAGAGGGGTGGACAGGGGGACAGAGGGGTGGACAGAGGGGACAGAGGGGTGGACAGGGGGACAGTGGGATGGACAGGGGGACAGTGGGATGGACAGGGGGACAGAGGGGTGGACAGTGGGATGGACAGGGGGACAGAGGGGGGGACAGTGGGGTGGACAGGGGGACAGAGGGGTGGACAGGGGGACAGAGGGGGGGACAGGGGGACAGTGGGATGGACAGGGGGACAGAGGGGGGGACAGGGGGACAGTGGGGTGGACAGGGGGACAGTGGGACAGAGGGGGGGCAGTGGGGTGGACAGGGGGACAGTGGGATGGACAGAGGGGATGGACAGGGGGACAGAGGGGATGGACAGGGGGACAGAGGGGATGGACAGGGGGACAGAGGGGGTGGACAGGGGGCAGAGGGACAGAGGGGTGGACAGGGGGACAGAGGGGTGGACAGGGGGACAGTGGGGTGGACAGGGGGACAGTGGGGTGGACAGGGGGACAGTGGGGTGGACAGAGGGGTGGACAGGGGGACAGTGGGATGGACAGAGGGGTGGACAGGGGGACAGAGGGGTGGACAGTGGGGTGGGCAGTGGGGTGGACAGGGGGACAGTGGGATGGACAGAGGGGTGGACAGGGGGACAGAGGGGTGGACAGAGGGGTGGACAGGGGGACAGTGGGGTGGACAGAGGGGCGGACAGGGGGGCAGTGGGGTGGACAGGGGGACAGTGGGACAGTGGGATGGACAGGGGGACAGAGGGATGGACAGGGGGACAGAGGGATGGACAGGGGGACAGAGGGATGGACAGGGGGACAGAGGGGTGGACAGTGGGATGGACAGAGGGGTGGACAGTGGGATGGACAGAGGGGTGGACAGGGGGACAGAGGGGTGGACAGAGGGGTGGACAGGGGGACAGAGGGGTGGACAGGAGGACAGTGGGATGGACAGGGGGACAGAGGGGGGGACAGGGGGACAGTGGGGTGGACAGGGGGACAGAGGGGTGGACAGGGGGACAGTGGGATGGACAGGGGGACAGTGGGGTGGACAGGGGGACAGTGGGGTGGACAGGGGGACAGAGGGGTGGACAGAGGGGTGGACAGGGGGACAGTGGAGTGGACAGTGGGATGGACAGGGCTCCTCACTTGTTAGCAGGCTGTTGCCTGAAGCCTCCGCTCTAGCTGTCACACTCCGCGCCTCCTGTCTGCGTGAGGAAGACGTGAATCCGCGCGGGACTGTGCTGGAAACTACACTTCCCAGCATTCAGCGCGGCACACGGAGCCCTCCATTACTGGGGTGGGGGAGGCGGCTTGAGCGGAGCGGATATGCTCCCTGCTGAAGCAGAGTGGACTTGCCCAAGCCGAGCCAACCTGGCCCCGGCCCGAGCCTGGCCTGTCGGGAATCCGGCCCTGGGTGGGGTGGGCCGGATAAATGTCCTCGGCGGGCCGCATGTGGCCCGCGGACCGTAGTTTGAGGACCCCTGACCTATACCCTGCATTTGCATAATGAATAAACCTGCCATTTCATTGTAATATTTTTATCTTTTTTAAATTCTTATAAAGTCCATCTTTCAATTAATTAATAAAATGGAAATAAACAAGAAAAAAAAAAGGTTCAGCTGGACTTTAACAAAGGTGCTAATTGTAAAGAATGTGAAAAAGCCACTTGTTGTTAAGCATTAAAACCAGAAAAGCAACACTCTACACTGACATTATTACAAATTAAGAAACATTAATGATAATAAAGCTGTAAAGTAATTTTAAATTATTTTTATAGTATTACAAAAATGTGTTAAGTTGAAGTCAACACTACATCTTGCTTACTACTCAGTCAAATAAACTGACCTGTCGGGGCAGATATAATTGTGTTATTGCCTCTGTATGCAGGTTGAGCCAACTCTTCTTGATAGTTTCTAAGCTTCATAGCTTTTATTGATACTGGAGGAGAAACTAAAAAGCATAAACCAAAAAACATACAATTTAATATCATGAAACATTTACAATTCTACTACCAACGGAATAACTTCTTATTTATATTGGCATTCAAATAAAATGTATCAGTGTATTTAAAAAAGAACTTCAAGGAAAACATTGGAAGCCTTTTTAAGACCCTTGTAGTAACATGCGTAAGACTTTTTTTCTGGTAGTAACATGGGTAAACCCTTTCTAGCAGTAACATGGGTAAGACCCTCTCTGGTAGTAACATGGGGTTTCCCATTTCCAGCAAATCCCAGACTTGCGCTGCAACTAAAGATTTCTCAGATTGTGGCACAACAAGCTAACTCGCTACACTGGTAGCATTAAAATCACAAAGGACCTTGTCTCCTGGAAGGTGAAGCAGTGCTTTCAATGTTTTGATGTAATGCAAACCACCAGCCAATTGCCATTCTGGGCTTCAATTCTGATAAGTCAGCTTTTAGAAGGCAGGTAAAGAAGAGGAAAGAATGGGGTTTGGGAGTAGCTGTACTAAGTGAAAATTGGTGGGGCCTATTAAAAGCTTGCGCACTTTATATGTTATAATGAATTCAAATAATTGCATAAAAAGGTAAAAATCTAAGAAAAGGTGCCCAGATAAGATGTCTCCTTATAAAACTGATCTCACGCAGCTTTCAACGTGGTCCTGTACCTGAAACCTCATTAAGATTTCTCAGTGTAAATCACAAACAGTGTGTATATACTCACTAATTTTAGCAGGTTTTGTAGTGTGCTCACAATCCTGCTCCGGTTCGGGTTCTCCAGGGGCTTAAAATATAAAGAATGAAGACAATTAAAACAAGCCCTTTACTGCTTCTATCTATAGTATCCTACTTAAAAAAATATATGGTTTAACATAGTAAATAATAAGTGAACTATAACAAATGGAACAGACAGCACATCAAATAGTTATAATGATTACCAATGAGTTTAAATAAAAGAGAAGAGGGGCCAAAGCTTTTTTTGTCCATACTTTTTTTCTGGGTCACAGAAGTGCACTTATTTGTGCTCTCCTGTGACTTAGAATCAGCCGGAAGAGGGCTAAAGCCCGCTGTTGGCTGACCTCATAGAGAAGCTAAGCTCCAGGCTCTGGAAGGATCCTGACAATAATGTCGGGATCCGCCTAGATGCCTGACCAGCAGCTGGCTCATCCTCTCAGCCCGCAGCTGAGAGTCTGAGTCAGAAGCTCTCGCCCCCTCCTCAGCCTGGCACTCCAGTGAGCGCTGGAGAGGCAGAGAATCGCGTCATTGCTCTCTGCTTAGAGTGGATCAAAATCTGAGATGATCTGCAGTCATGTGATTGCTCAGTTTTTGGGCTTTTAACCGGCGAGGCAGCATGTAGGCAAGCATTTGTGTTTGTTTTTTTTGCATTCCCATACTGCTCTTTTAAGAAAGTATATTTACTACTGAAACAATACACCAAATTATAGCAATTAATACCTCCAAACCATTTTGAACATGTGCCTAACAGTTAAATCGTGATGCCCAGTACCTCTCTGCAATACATACACATTTTCTCATATTTTATCCCTTTAAGACATTGCAAGTATAGAAAAATACCTATTCATCTGCCAGAAATTCATTCCGCCTGTCTGTCCTGTTGTGGACAAAATATAGCATATTTTTTTCTGAATGGTGTCAGCCTTGCCATTGTCTTTTTGATCTGTGGTCCTAGGATAAGAACTTGCATGGGCTTTTCAGGCTACTTGACATAACACAGGTAGTGTGACCAGGACAGCACTGAATTTATTTAAGGTTAATAGGTATTTTTTCCCCTAAGTAAATTAAATACATGTTTTGGTATATTTAACAAACCAACATATAACAAATAAGATACGTTAATTGTTAGGGTTTATATACACATTGAACAACTATATTTGGTATAGCTACAGTTGTTATCATAAGTTTGCATACCCTGGCAGAATTTATGATTTCTTGGCCATTTTTCAGAGAATATGAATGACAACACAAAAACATTTCTTTCACTCATGGTTAGTGTTTGGCTGAAACCATTTATTAGCAGTCAACTGTGTTTACTCTTTTTAAATCATAATCACAACAGAAACTACCCAAATGGCCTTGATCAAAAGTTTACATACCCTGGTGATTTTGGGCTGATAACATGCACATGCGTTGACACAAAGAGGTTTGAATAGCTATTAACTGCTTGCCGACCGCAGCATGTATTTTTTCGTCGGCAGAATGGCACGGCTGGGCAAATGGGCGTACCTGTACGTCCCTTTGAATTTGCCGCCGTGCCATCGTGTGTGCACCGCCGGCGGGGCACGCTTGCTCCTGCCGCGAGCTCCGTGAGTAGGACCACGGGTCCCGCGGACTCGATAACCGCGGGGATACCCGCGATCGTCTCACGGAGAGGAAGAACGTTCTGCCTAGTGACACTGTCACTGATCATTGCCCCCTGTGATCGGGAGCTATGATCAGTGATGTGTCACACACAGCCCCTCCCCCCACAGTTAGAACACATCCCTAGGACACACTTAACCCCTCCCTAGCCCCCTAGTGGTTAACTCCTTCACTGCCAGTGTAATTTTTACAGTAATCAGTGCAATTTTATAGCACTGATCGCTGTAAAAATGACAATGGTCCCAAAAATGTGTCAAAATTGTACGATGTGTCCGCCATAATGTCACAGTCACGATAAATATAATAATAGAGATAATCGCAGATTGCCGGAATTACTAGTAAAAAAAACAAATTATTTATAAAAATGCCATAAAACTATCCCCTAATTTGTAGACGCCATAACTTTTGTGCAAACCAATGAATAAATGCTTATTGCGATTTTTTTTTACCAAAAATATGTAGAAGAATACGTATTGGCCTAAACTGAGGAAAAAAACTTTTTTTAATATATTTTTGGGGGATATTTATTATAGCAAAAAGTAAAAAATAATGCATTTTTTTCAAAATTGTCGCTCTATTTTTGTTTATATCGCAAAAAATAAAAACCGCAGAGGTGATCAAATACCACCAAAAGAAAGCTCAATTTGTGGGAAAAAAAGGACGTCAATTTTGTTTTGGAGCCACGTCGCACGACTGCGCAATTTTCAGTTAAAGCGACGCAGTGCTGAATCGCAAAAAGTGCTCAGGTCTTTGGCCAGCAAAATGGTCAAGGGCTTAAGTGGTTAAAGGTAACAATCCTCACCTGTGATCTGTTTGCTTGTAATTAGTGTGTGTGTATAAAAGGTTAATGAGTTTCTGGACTCCTGACAGACCCTTGCATCTTTCATCCAGTGCTGCACTGAGGTTTCTGGATTCTGAGTCATGGGGAAAGCAAAAGAATTGTCAAAGGATCTGCGGGAAAAGGTAGTTGAACTGTATAAAACAGGAAAGGGATATAAAAAGATATCCAAGGAATTGAGAATGCCAATCAATGTTCAAACTCTAATCAAGAAGTGGAAAATGAGAGGTTCTATTGAAACCAAACCACGGTCAGGTAGACCAACTAAAATTTCAGCCACAATTGCTAGGAAAATTGTTCAGAATGCAAGGAAAACCCACAAATAACTTCAGGTGAAATACAGGACTCTCTGAAAACATGTGGTGTGGCTGTTTCAAGATGCACAATAAGGAGACACTTGAAGAGAGATGGGCTGCATGGTCGAGTCGCCAGAAGAAAGCTATTACTACGCAAATGCCACAAAGTATCTTGCTTACAATACGCCAAACAGCACAAAGACAAGCTCAAACCTTCTGGCACAAAGTCATTTGGAGCGATGAGACCAAAATTAAGCTTTTTGTCCACAACCATAAACGCTACATTTGGAGAGGAGTCAACAAGGCCTATGATGAAAGGTACACCATTCCTACTGTGAAACACGGAGGTGGATCACTGATGTTTTGAGGATGTGTGAACTACAAAGGCACAGGAAATTTGGTCAAAATTGATGGCAAGATGAATGCAGTGTGTTATCAAAAAATACTGGAGGAACATTTGCATTCATCAGCCAGGAAGCTGCACATGGGACGTACTTGGACATTCCAACATGACAATGATCCAAAACACAAGGCCAAGTCAACCTGTCGTTGGCTACAGCAGAATAAAGTGAAAGTTTTGGAGTGGCCACCTCAGTCTCCTGACCTGAATATCATTGAGCCACTCTAGGGAGATCTCAAACGTGCAGTTAATGCAAGACAGCCCAAGAATTTACAGGAACTGGAGGCTTTTTGCCAAGAGGAATGGGCAGCTTTACCATCTGAGAAGATAAAGAGCCACATCCACAAATACCACAAAAGACTTCCAGTTCTCATTGATGTTAAAGGGGGCAATACACGGTATTAAGAACTGGGGAATGTAAACTTTTGATCAGGGTCATTTGGGTAGTTTCTGTGATTATGATATAAAAAGAGTAAACACAGCTGATTGATAATAAATGGCTTCAGCCAAACACTAACCATGAGTGAAAGAAAAGTTTTTGTGTTATCATTCATATTCTCTGAAAAATGGCCAAGAAATCATAAATTCTGCCAGGGTATGTAAACTTATGAGCACAACTGTATATTTGCACTCTGGCATTTATGTTTAAATATTCTTTTGTCATTATAAAGATTACAGCAAAAGACAGTTTTAATGTAACAACAATAATGATAACGTATGTATATAAAAGATTAAATGTTAGAGCTCTGAAAACTAGAAATACATGGACCATAATAATGACCTAGCTGTTTTTATGCTATTTAATAATTTGAACAGTATTCACAAAAAAGTTTAAATGGAAAATTCATCCTCATTTGTTAACATACTGTAAACTCTTTAGCTATGAGCAACAACTTATACATACATATATTCTCTTTCTATGTGTCAGGTGAATAGGAGTAGCTTACACTGACAAGGCGTATGTTTCCAAATCTATAAATGTTGTTAAGATCAGCTATAGATTATTATTATACTGCAGATTTATTTATGTAGCAAATTGCAGCGTGGAATGATCTCCTTTTCTTATTGAATGCATAGGTAAGAGGATTTCTTCTGGGTTAGTAGAACAGGTCGAAGCACTTTATCATCACTATTTTTTAGGTTGGGATGCCTGTTGTGAATAAAGCTGGCCATAGACGGTGCAATTTTCTTCCCTGCAACTACGGGTTGCAGGAAAGAAAAATCGCTAGATTCCCCACCAACACAATCAGTGTTGATGGGGGAATTCCTCCTGCAGAGTTATTATTCCCCCCGGCAGGGAGAGTCGCCCTGACCGGGAGAACACACAGTGAGTATTGCTAGTGATAGTGGCTATAGCCACTATCAATAATCACATGAAAAAAATCAGACAAGCTGGTTGTACCCAAGTTGATTGATCGGATACAATAAGGCCACCCATACATGGTTTAAATCTTAGCTGGTCCCCGCTGAATCAGCCAGGATTCGAACCATGGCCAGCTTATGTCGCCATTATTATGAACCTGAGACATAGTTAGGCTGTATTCATATGTTGAAAACATACAAAAATTCTAGTGATATGAACTAGCATGAAAGGTTTCTCCCATAATGGAGTGGGTTTGACACCACTGAATGTGATTGGGCATGAGATTCCCTCTCATTTGCACTGAAGGTAGACCATCGCAACCATAAAAAGCTTGCAGAGAACCACAGAACATGGAAAGCTCAAAAGCACCCATGCACAATTCCTGTGACCTCATAAGTTATCTTTTTAAAGTTAAACTGAACATAGAGTTTTTCATTCACCAATGTCTTTTCCATTCTGTATAGTTAGTGAATAAGCTAATGTTTGGGTCATGCTAAAAAGCAAATAATATGACATAGGCCAATGGGAGTCATAAACAGGTATTAGTACACAAAATACAAAAGAATGCTGTAAAAGTATTTAAAAAGTAATAGTGCACCTCTATCAAACTGTCAGAACAACCATTTTCTGCTTTTTATGGGTTTACCTTGCTTGATAATATACTACATTTAGTAGACATGTGCGATTAGTTTCGTACGAATCGAAAATTCGTACGAATTTCTGTAAATTCGTACATTCGGGAGGATCCGAAATACAAATTGCTATGCTTCTGAATTTTGTACGAAATACAAAATTTCGTTTACGAATTTCGGATCCAAATTCCTAACGAACATTCGTAATTGTTACGAAAAGTTAACAAACCTAAAAGTTAAAAAACCCAGGAAGTCAGCACAGCACAGGGATGGTTGGGAGCCCCTCATAATGATAAATTTATCATAATGAACAGTCGTAATTGTTGTGAAAAGTTAACGAACCTAACGAAAATTCGCATTTCGTACGAATTTAAATTGAATTTCGGACACAAATTATGAAATACGAATTAATTCTAATACGAAACGGAACAAAACAAATTTATTGATGGCGCACATGTCTAATATTTAGCACAGATAAATATATGGTATAAGATTAATTTGTGATCCCTTGTATGTTATATTAGTATGTGAATCTCTTATATTATATCATTTCTCTGAAATTAAGGGGACTTTGAACCAGTTACCTGACAGACATTGGTTATCCAGTGCAGGCTCTTCAGTGAACTGAATCATCATGAAAGGACTAGCTGCTTCTACTGGGTCATCAGTGGACATTTTCTTCTCATTTTGGCATTCTGAAAGTACAAAGCACGATTTATGCTGAACTTCTAACATGCACGCATGCAAGAAAAGAAAAAAAAAAAAAAAAAAGGAAAAAAAATAAATGTTTGTGCCCATACTAATCAATCAACTCCTCAATTAAAGTGGAACTCCAGACACAATTTATTTCATTTTAGTTTTGGATAGGATGAGGGTAAGTCTGAGCTTTGGCATTTGCCTGCAGAGCACACAAACCCATTGGGGGATTGACCCTCTACTCCTGTTCCAGTGACCATAAAATGATAACTTTTTCTTCACTTAGTTCTGGTGACAACTGTCACCAGAACATGAAATGTGGGCAAAACTGCCATGAGGGGCATAGGCAGTGCTAAAAAAAAACAAATAACGTTGCCATGTTTTCCAGGAATAAAACAAATAAGTAGCTAAAGCCTAAAGCTCCAATTTAAATATTCTAACCCGCACTGAAAACTTAAAAGCATAATGCTGATTAGTTATTTTACACTACTCAGACATTTCTCTCTTCAGACACTTAAACTACGCAATATCCATCAATATAGAACAGTTTTTGTGTCAGTACAGGGAACTATTGCTGCAATTTACTAGCTGAAAGTGCATCCACTCAATACTGATACTGAGTCTTTTATCTAATGCACAGGACGTGGAAAGTGATAAACTGGCAAGGAAAGTACCTTTACTTGAGTGTAAGCGATGAAGAATGAACTTTGATCTAGACAGCAGGCCTAGATTTGTGGACATGGTGACACTTTGTCAAATGCATTCAAATTTCAGGGGGTCACAGACACCCCCTAGTTGCATTGTTAGTAATAGGGTGACAAAACCTGTAAAATCATGAAATATGGCATATGCCACTTCAAAGAAGGTGTTTGGAACTGCAATAACAAATTACAGTGACTGGAAAAGTACCAGAAAGGTGGAGACATAACTAAACTCACCCTTGGTAGTTTGTTTCCTGGGCTCCACTGTTATCTATTATACATTTGGATATGTGCTACTATATGAGGGAATCAATATCTATTAACACATGCTGCTGGGTGGAGCATTTAACTATGGAATTTCATCCCCTCCCATTAATTAAAAATAGTGATAGAGTGCAGTAACTCATAGCGACTAATGAGATTTAAATCTATTGTCGACAGAAAAGGAAAACATGATTTTTTTTAATTGGTTGTGCTGGATTCACTATATTTTCCAATGCTGTATAGTGAAATAATGATGATTTTTGGTTATTAAATTCAAACTTTAAGTATGGCCATAGTACATTATGCAATCTTCTTTTCTTCAACCACAGATTGACAGAAAGAAAATTGCTTGATTCCCTCATCAACACAGTCAGTGTTGATGGGGGGGATCTCTCTCGCTGCGCTTCTGTATTGTGACAGTGGGAGGTTTTCCCGCCATCAGAATAGAATGATCACTGCTGTCCGCTATAGCCAGATGCAGTGATTGTACAAAAAAACCTGGCAGGCTTGTTATACTAAAGTTGATGGATAGATCGACTTCAGTACATCCAGTTCCTGCTGAACCAGCTGAATTTCAATCAGTCTGTGGCCGCCTTAACACCAATATATTGCCTTTTCTGAAAATAGTTTTAAATAAAACTCTTCCTGACAGAAACATGGCAGCTGCTAATGTTTAGCTCCCGTGCTCAGGCTTCAAGTATGCAGGTAAGGACTTTATGCTGACTTTTCTAATCTGTACACACTGTATATGTTCCAGGTCAGCAAATAGTATTTTTTGGAGAAAGTCAGCTTTGTTTGTCATCCATTTTGGTCTACAAACTAGTAGAACATTGTACATTTTGGCACTGGTAAAAGGGAACAGTGCAGTTATCAGGATATTTTTTGTATTCTGGGATACAGTACAGCAGTTTGTCTTCAAATCACCTGTGTCCTCCTTCCAAACTTCCAGGACTTCTTTGCATTCATAGCGTTCCAAGACTAGAGTAAATGTCTTTGGCCATTCTTTTTTATCGGATCGGAGAAGGCAGTCAATGAGTTTCTGTGCTCCAGCGGTTGTGCCTTTCGTATTTGTTTCCTGATTGCAGAACAGAACAAAGAATACATTAAACTTCAAAACCGAATGACTTAAGGGTCGGTTCACACAGGGGCGGCACGACTTGCAGGTCGCCTCCCCCCGAGGAGACCTGCACACGACATGCACGGCGACTTGCAAAACGACTTCTGTATAGAAGTCTATGCAAGTCGCCTCAAGTCGCCCCAAAAGAAGTACAGGAACCTTTTTCTAAGTCGGAGCGACTTGCGTCGCTCCTATTAGAACGGTTCCATTGTACAGAACGGGAGGCGACTTGTCAGGCGACTAGGTCGCCTGACAAGTCGCCCCTGTGTGAACCGGCACTTAGGGTGTAAAGTATACAGAGTAAAGTTAAAGTAGTTGTAAAGTCTGAAGGTTTTTTACCTTCAGTATGGAGCTCCCCCCGCACCCCCCCTTTATTCTTACCTCAACCTGATCCTGATCCAGCGATGTACACGAGAGCAGCTGCTGTCCTGGCTCTCTGCTTCCTCGTTGGCTCAGAGACAGCAGCGGGAGCCATTGTCTCCCACTGCTGTCAACCACAGCCAGTGTGTCTTATGGACACACAGTGTAGGGCTCGGAAGTGAGCAAGGAGTGCCCCTATAGCAAAGGGTTTGCTATAGGGGCACAGCCTAGAGTGCTGGCGGGGGACCCGAGAAGAAGAGGATCGGGCTGCTCTGTGCAAAACCCTTACACAGAGCAGGTAAGTATAACATGTTTATTATTTAATAAAAAAAATGAAGCCTTTAGTATCACTTTAAACCTAGATGCCAGGTAAGATCTGTAATGCATACCTAATTTGGTTCAATTTGGAACAATGTAAGTATAATAATCTCATACCTGAGGGACAGCTGGGGAAGCTGGCAATCACTGTAATAGTCAATGTTACTATTGTACAGTGACCACCTTGATCTTCTTGGTTCTCCCGTTAGTGTGAGTGACTTTTCAATGAGTACAAGGCGTTCCCTAATTGGACAAGGTGGAGATTGACATGTCATGCGCCCCTGACACATTACCAGGAAGATTGTAGTGATCACTGTAGTAGCACCAACTCCTGCAGTTATGGTCAGTATCCACAGTGGTTCCTCAGGTATGAGATATGCATACATACATTGAGCCAAACTTGACCAATGAAAGTATGCAATTAAGATCAAACCTGAAGTTCAGCTTTAAATAAGCAGTCTGTCATATATGTGGTGTAATGGGCCCCAAAACAGATTAGAATGGGTGGTATGGCATCCTGTTCTGTCAGCAAGAGAGAAAGAGAGGAATATTTCAACAATGGGGTTACAGACAGCAATAAAAGCACTTTATTAATAGTAAGGAGGCATACTATAGAAACATTGGCAGGCTTTCCTTGCTGCCTGTGTGCCCTTTGCTGAGATTTCTCCCATCTTCCTGTTCCAGTGACACACCAGCCACTAAGGAAGTCCTACCAATCAAAACACAAACAGCAATACCAACCTAAAAGTAAAAGAAAAAGTTTGGCTGAAATTCCACATTTAATATTGCCAAAGCGTACCTGCAAAATCTCCTCAACTTCCCTTTGGATGAGACAGTCACTCAGGTCAGGAGCCACTTCTTCAGGTTTAATGTTACCTGTTACAATCGTTCTGATAAAATTAAGGCGTCGTTTGTGTTCTTCTAGACTTTCAATGTCTTTGAAGTCTGTATCTTCAAGTGCTTGAGAGAGTCCTTTATATTCTTCAATGGACAAAAAAAGATTGAAAACCTTAACAAAACTGGAATAATTAACCGAAACCACACTCAAGTCAAGCAATCCAAGCCACTGATAAATAATGACATTCTCTGTGTTGTCTTCTACATGGCACTGTTTACTGCCCAATATTGTTGGTCCACATGCATACTTTAATGCCCAGTGGGTCTTTGGAAGCGTCTCTTAAAATACCTGTTGCTTAACATTTGCTGTTTTCAGTAGGTATAATTGTTGAAAACTGTATATCTTGAAACTTTTTAGCCTTTGGATGTGGTGCCTGTATTAGCGTCCTTTGTCTGGCTTTTTAGCTTTATTTTGAACTGGTGATCCTGCCAATCAAACACTTTCTGTATTGGGGCTCGTTCACACATGTGGATATTGTTACAGCCCTCTCTGAAATATCGCCTCCTCCCTGCCTGTCAACGCTCTCTGAAATGTGATCCACAGATCACTTTTCAGAATGGGTTTGACAGGAGGTGAGGAGGCGATATGCACCCTCAAAAGGCCAACCTACAAAATAGAGTAATTAAGGAAAATCCTGCATTATTGCCACTGGATGGAGTTGACGATCATAGGAAATAAACCCTTATTTACTATGATTGTCAGCTCCATCCAGTGGCCATAATGCTGTATTTTCTTGATTCACTCTATTCTTTATGAATGATAAACATTTGACCTGGAGAGAACATAGCCTAATGATATTAGTTTTTTCCCCCATTCACTAAAGAACAAATGTACATGCAGTTTCACAGAATGAATAACTCTGATTTTTTTTTTTTTACAAATAAACTTCTTATGCCGCGTACACACGGTCGGACTTTTCGGCTACAAAAGTCCGGCAGCCCGTCCGACAGACTTTCGACAGACTTTTAGCGGACTTGCGGCAGACTTTCTAACGAACGGACTTGTCTACATATGATCACACAAAAGTCCGACGGATTCGTACGTGATGACGTACACCGGACTAAAATAAGGAAGTTGATAGCCAGTAGCCAATAGCTGCCATAGTGTGGGATTTTGTCCGTCGGACTAGCATACAGACGAGCGGATTTCTGGGTCCGGCGGAGTTACTACGTAAAGATTTGAAGCATGTTCCAAAACTAAAGTCCGTCAGATTTGCGACTAAAAAAGTCCGCTAAAGGTCCGGTGGAGCCCACACACGATTGGATTGTCCGCCGTATTTGGTCCGTCGGCGTCCGTCGGACCAGTCCGGTCCAAAAGTCCGACCGAGTGTATGCGGCATTAGGAGTAAGTTACTAAATAAATACATTACAAATGACAAAAAAAGAGAACCAAAAGGTCAAGGCTAGAAATACATCATTGTGATTGTTTAGTTTTCTTTTGGGAAGAGTGACAGAGACAGTTTGACTGCAATTTGAAGTGAAGGGTAGAACAAAAACAAGTTTTCAGGGAGCACTTTCATTGGAAATAAATACTTATTTAGAATGATCATCTGCTCCATCTAAAGTCCATAATGCAATATTTTCCTGATTCGCTCTATTCTGTATGAAAAAAAACAATCAAACAGAAGGAAAAAAAGCCAAATTATATTTGGTTTTGCTCCATTCGCACAAAACCAATGTACATGCAGTTTCGCTGAACAAATAGCTCCATGCTTTTTTTTTTTTTTTTTTTTTTAATAAATTTAATCCTTAGTGTACGATATTACATAAATACATTGCAAAGGACTGTACAATAGTTTTATGTTCCAAAAAAATAAGAATAAAAAAAACATTTGATAATTTGACTGCCCGATTACATACTGGACCATGCCAAATATTGCAATAAAAGAAAAAATGCTCAACTTCTTACATGGGGGAGTATTTATAAATGGGGGAGTGTTTATAAAATAGCAGAGCTATCTGCATCTTTAAATGCATGTACATCCCTTTTGTGTGAATATGTGCAAAGAAAATTTATTAGGCTATTTTGTCTCCATGTCGAATGTTAGTCTTCATATGGAATAGAATGAATCAGGAAAATACTGCATTATCCCCACTGGATGGAGCTGATGACCGTAGGAAAACATATTTACTAGATTCTTTAGCTCCATCTAGTGGTAATAATGTGATATACCAAGCATGCATTATTTCACATTTCACATTATTAGCAAACACTGATTACTGAAACCAAACACAAAAAACTTTATTTTTTTATAAGAGTACTCAACCCATTCCCACTTGCCCCAGTGTCTCTTTAATAAGTTCTGGATGCTGGGGGGGGGGGGAAGATTAGCCAATCATGTGACCACTGTGATTGCTTGGCACAGTGGTCACATCATTGGAAACTGGTCACAGGATTGGAAGCAGCTATTGATCATTAGTGGGGTCCAAGAGCTGTCTTTCACAGTTCCGTCTCTATGCTGGAAGAGTGCAGCACAGAGACATTGGCCGCCCAGCGACAACATATTTGCAGCGTGTGGGCAATAAAGCTAGGGTTGCACCAATACCATTTTTTTAAGACCGAGTACAAGTACCAATACTTTTTTTTCCAAGTACTCGCCGATACTGATTCCCAATACTTTTTTTTAACGTCATGTAACAGTGGCACTAATATGCAGCACTGATAGGTGGCACTGAAGGGGCGTGGACTGTGTCAGTCGTTTTTTTTTTTTTTTCAAATTTTATTTCCTACATTTTTTTAAAATTATTTTTACAATTTATATATTTCTTTGTTTTTTTCTTTTACAATGCTTTCTTTTTTGGGGGGGGGGGGGGGTGGACGGTGTCAGTGTTTTTTTATTTTTATTGTTTTTACAGTTTTACTTTTAAATATATACCCCTGACATCTCCCCTTTGAGACAGGGAAAGGGACTAAGGACATAGATTCCCCGGTCCCTTTCTCTGCAGCCTCAGCTGCACTGAAGATGAATGGACAGGAGACAGCGGCTTCTCTCCATTTATAAACTGAAACATCGTAAACACAGTTTACATTGCTCAGTTATGAATGGACAGAGTCAGTGATCACTGACTCTGTGCATTCAGAAAAGGAAGGAGCCGGTAAATGACAATACCAGCTTCTACCTCCGCTCTCCATCAACACAGATCTGGGGTGGGGGGGGGCCTGGCGGAGGGCAGAGGGGGCGGAGGAGCACAGAGGGGGACCACAGGAGGACATGGAGGGGGACATTAGGAGTACAGAGGAGGACACAGAGGGGGACTGGAGGAGGACACAGGTGACTGTCAGGGACAATCGGTGCAGAGGTGGGGGCAGTTACAAGCGCCGATCTCCCTGTAAAGATTTCAATAAAGCCGCTGAAAGCCACGGGAGGGACAGAAGGAGAAGCAGCTGTCAGCTGCTGTATTGAAATCTATATTAGGGAGATCAGTGCTTGCAACTGCCCCCACCACCGCATCGATCATCCCCGACTGCGCATGTATCGGATTAAGCATCGGAGCATTTGGACGAGTACAAGTACTCGTGCAAATGCTCGGTATTGGTGCAACTCTAATTAAAGCCTATCCTTTTGCTGCAGCACATGTGTGTAAGGTGGTCGTAAAGGGGACAGGTCATAGATGACAACCCCCCATTTATGCAAACTCTAATGCCCCGTACACACGGTCGGACATTGATCAGACATTCCGACAACAAAATCCATGGATTTTTTCCGACGGATGTTGACTCAAACTTGTCTTGCATACACACGGTCACACAAAGTTGTCGGAAAATCTGATCATTCTGAACGCGGTGACGTAAAACACGTACGTTGGGACTATAAACGGGGCAGTAGCCAATAGCTTTCATCTCTTTATTTATTCTGAGCATGCGTGGCACTTTGTGCGTTGGATTTGTGTACACACGATCGGAAATTCCGACAACAGATTTTGTTGTTGGAAAATTTTATAGCAAGCTCTCAAACTTTGTGTGTCGAAAAATCCGTTGGAAAATGTGTGATGGAGCCTACACATGGTCGGAACTTCCGACAAGAAGGTCCTATCACACATTTTCCGTCGGAAAATCCGACCGTGTGTACGGGGCATAACAATTTATATATTTGAACCATTTAACACCTTTTTCCTTCTTTTCTCCAAATGTTAATTCATTTTTAACATAATGGAACACTAGATTGTTATTGTTACAGCTACAAATATTGAACATTTTGATCAGGGTGGATTTGATTTAAATCATGATTTAAACCACTAGTAAAAAGGCTTGATTTAAATCAACTCGACTTAAATCACATTTTTAAAGAGCAACTGTCATCTTTCTCCTGCAGCGGCTCCTCCTCTGACCCGCTGTTGACTCACCAACAGTCCCATTCACTTTAATGAGACGGCTGATGATGCGGAATTGACACAACAAGGCGAGGAACGTGGTGGCAGTCGGTGAGTGGATGCCCGCTAACAGGCGCTGCCATGATGGATCTGAAATGACAGGTGCTCTTTAAATGTAACGACTCATTCTTGCTGGTAGTTAGAATCTTTATTATTTGCAAACAAAATGAAGGTTTCCTATTTAGAATAATAAGCTGTCAGGTTAGTAAAACAGCGATATCAGAACCGATTCAATCATACAGTTTGTAATGTACATAGATTTGCAAAACAATGGGATAAAGGAATATTCCTGAACTTTAAGTTTTATCTCATGGTTGCCCAGAAATTGTGTGGATGAATGCACAATCATTGCAGTGCATGTTATCTCAGCTTGCATTCATTGAATAAGTTTACCAAAAATGTAAATATTGCAGAATATACAGCCTCATGCTATATAACTAAGCTCCATTTCATGCTGAATAAACTAAATTATTAATGTATCTTAAACAGAAAACTATCTTTAGATCGATTTTTACTCCAAAAGCATTTTATTAAAATAAATTTGATTTAAAACAAAAAAATTCAAATGTTTTGATTTTTTTTTTTAAATCATTGATTTTTAGCCACCCTGATTTTAATCTTGCATTTTTGCAATGGATATATGTCCGCCCTATCAGACTCGGCCTACAAAGCAACCCTGGCATTAGGCGCACAATTACAATGCTGTACAACAAACCTGCAGCACGTAGACCATCTATAAGTCCTTGATACCATCCATCAGCTTCCAGGTCCAGCAGTTTATCTATAAATAATTTTGCAGCTGCAGTTGGTCCTTTTGCCTCCTCAGCCTTAATCTGGTCTATTATACCTTCCAGGAAATAAAACAAAGCACAACACGTCACACTAAATGTAGAACAGCACTTTGAACACCAGTTACTATAACAGTGTAATACAGAAATAAGAGTATTCCAAGCACAAAGTGCCTGACTCATCTAGGACCTTTGTTATCCGACATCCATATTGTGGACCAGGGGTCTTCAAACTTTTCAGTACAAGGGCCAAATTCCATTTTATAAATTAATGAATAAAATTGAAAGGAGAAGTCAAGCCTGAGCTTTTTAGGCTGGGCTTCTCCTAAGGGTCACAGGAGTGCAATGCGTTTTGCACTCCTGTGACCCGTTTCCAGCGTAGAGCGGTTTGAAGTCGGCTCTCCGCTGACGTCACTAGGATCAGTCCAGGCACCACGTCATCCCGACTTAGAAAGTCTGCATCTGCCAGCTGCCTGGACTGATGGCAGTCTCAGTGAGCCGCTGAGACAGCCGCTCTCCACCCCTCCACAGCTCAGCGCACCAGTGAACATGGAGGTGCAGAGCAGGAGAGATGCTGACTAATGCTAGGGTGTATCTACTGTTGCTTGGGTGCTACTTAGTTGTGGGAGGGGGGGGGGGGTCTATTTTTGAAAGGGGGGTGTGTATTGTTGCTGGCTGCAGGGGATATATTTTACAGCTTATTATTAACAAATGCCATGCAAATTACTTGGCACCACAAAATGACACTTGTTTCTGTATTCTCTAAAAGGGGTGGTACTGGGAGGTGGATAGGGGGAGGAATCAAGGGACAGGGCTTGGAGGTGGGTAGGGGTGACTTCAAAAGGGAGAGTTCCCGCACCTATTCTCTGAGAAAAAAAGCCCTGGCCAGGACGCTGGTGGTCTTATGGTGAAGGTTGGAGTAGGGAGAAGCAGAGACCATAGGCAGCCTCTGTAGACCTGAATCCTCCATCTGTGCACAGTGGAGGATATGCCACTGACCCTGGCTGATAAAGTTGCAAGCCGTAGTTTGGAGACCCCTGTTCTAGACAGAATCTTTCCCTGACCTTCCAAGACCTGCTCTATAAACACAACAGGAAACAAGGCAATATCTCCTAAAGTAAGGAACATCTTTGCGAACAAAAATTGTTGCTATAACTATGGATGCACCGATATATTGGCCGCTGAAATGTATCACCCGAAAATAGGTTTTGCTGATATAAAAAAAAAAAGTGCCAATAATGGAATGCTGTGTCCTATTGGCTTCAATGCAAAAACACCACCCATTGACATCTATGCACAAATGCCCCAATTGATTTCAATGCAAAAATCTTGTTCCAATGACTATAATGCAAAAATGCCAGCCACATACATTTTTTTTTTCGGTTTTCAACCAAGTGCATCCTGAATTTTCATTTTGTCCCACTCTATGGGGGTTATTTACGAAAGGCAAATCCACTTTGCACTACAAGTGCAAAGTGCACTTGAAATTGCACTGAAAGTGCACTTGGAAGTGCAGTTGCTGTAGATCCGAGGGGGACATGCAAGGAAAATAAAAAACAGCATTTTAGCTTGCACATGATTGGATAATAAAATCAGGAGAGCTTCCCCTCATTTCAGATCCACCTCTCAGATTTACAGCGACTGCACTTCCAAGTGCACTTTGCACTTGTAGTTTGCACTTGCAAAGTGGATTTGCCTTTTGTAAATAACCCCCTATATCTGGTGACAACTCAAAAGTTTGGATTTCCCTTACTTTTAGTCCCAGTGACAATAGTCATTATCAAAATAGAGCAGGTGAATCTTCCTAGTGGGGACACAGGCAATAATAATAGTAATAAGCCAAACAGGGTTCTCACCCCTCACCACTCTAATCAAAAATATTAGGCTTTAGATACACTTTAAAACTGATCTTTGTATTGGTGTGACTACTGTAGATAGAAGTTGCATTGGTCGCCGTGGGCTGCAGTTGTGAACATTACTGTAACCCTTTGCACTTCTTTACTGAATAAACCCATTGGAATTCAAAGATATCTGGCAGCTCTGATTAGCTCTCATTCCCATCTGCTATAGTTATTATTAAGCTGGCCATATGCTGAATGAGATTTGGACAGTTCAGCAGGGTCTGGCTGAATTCAGAGTTTGGCCATCCCCGTCAGCAGAAGGTCCCAACGGTCACGATACAATGCCCTGTTTTCCTCCATTACCTCATTTGTATAACAGTGTATGGTCAACTTTACAGATATTTATATTTAACCCCGTCAATTTATGTACAATCACATCAGTCCCTGCTCTCAAGATTCTTACAATCTACAGTCCCTATCTCACATGCAGCATACCTACCAGCATATCTTTGGAGTGTGGGAGGAAACTAAAGGACCTGGAGGAAACCCACACAAAATACAAGCTGGGGTTAACTTGGAGGTGGTGAGAAACATGCAAACTCTATACACATAAGTGTCCTGGATGGGATTCAAACTCAGGACCCAATGGCAGATGTGTCAACCACTGAGCTGCCTGCTATAGCAAAAAGCTCTGATATTTCTAGATAGTGATTGGCCTTCCCTGCTTCTTCGTGCCCCACATTCCTCTTGGTCCATTATTATAATTGGCCACACTTCTTGGCCAATAGGAATGTGTGTAAGAAGTGATGGGGCAAGCTCTGTCACTACCACAAAGTTATTAACCGCTTCAGATCTGGGCCATTGCCAAATGACGGCAACAGCGCGGATCTAAATTGCCGGGACTACGTCTATTGACGTCGTCCCGTGCACGAGCGGCACGTGCCCCCCCTGCAGGGCGCGCGCGGCGCGCTCGGTGATCAGCAAGTCTATGAGACTCGCCTGATCACAGAGCAGAGTAAGGGGTTGGTCCCGACCCCTTACCACATTATCAGCTGTCAGCCAATGACAGCTGATCATGTGATGTAAACAGAGCCGGTAATCGGCTATTTTTCCTCCTCGTGCTGACAGCGTGAGGAGGAAAAAAAAAACCCGATCACCTGCGGCCGTGATCGGGACATCAGTCCCGATCACAGCGATCTTCTGACACAAAGCAATAGGCAGCAGTGCTGCCTACCAGTGCCCACCAGCGTCACCCATCAGTGCCCACAGTGCCATCAATCAGCGCCACCCATCAGTGCCCACAGTGCCACCCATCAGTGCCCACAGTGCCACCCATCAGTGCCCACAGTGCCACAAATCAGCGCCCACATCAGTGCCACCCATCAGCACCCACATCAGTGCCACCCATCAGCACCCACATTAGTGCAACCTATCAGTGCCCATCAGTGTCACCTACCAGTGCCCATAAGTGCCCATCAGTGTCACCTACCAGTGCCCATAAGTGCCCATCACTGCCCATCAGTGCCCCCCATCAGTGGTACCTATCAGTGCCCATCCGTGCCACCTATCCGTGCCACCCATCGGTGCCACCCATCTGTGCCCCCCTTCCGTGCCACCCATCCATGCCGCCCATCCGTGGCCATCAGTGCTGCCTTATCTGTCCCCATCAGTACCGCCTTATCTGTCCCCATCAGTGCCGCCTTAACTGTGCCTATCAGTGCCGCCTTAACTGTGCCTATCAGTGCCGCCTTATCTGTGCCTATCCGTGCCCATCAGTGCAGCCTATCAGTGCCCACCAGTGCCGCCTCATCAGCGCATATCAATGAAGGAGAAAAATTACCTGTTTGCAAAATTTTATAACAAACTATTAAACATGATTTTTTTTTTTTTTTTCAAAAATTTCCATCTTTTTTTTTTTGTTTAGCAAAAAATAAATACCCCAGCTGTGATTAAATACCACCAAAAGAAAGCTCTATTTGTGGGAAAAAAATGATAAAAATTTCATTTGGGTACAGTGTTGTATGACCGCGCAATTGTCATTCAAAGTGCGACAGCGCTGAAAGCTCAAAATTGGTCTGGGCAGGAGGGGGGTTTAAGTGCCCAGTAAGCAAGTGGTTAAACTTGGCCTCTGTAGAGTGGAGCCAACTATAGTAGAGGGGAATAAGAACTGCTGCATGTATGTGAAGGCACCATTAGATACCTGCATTTTATACCCACTAGCAGATATCTTTTTATCATTATTCATTTATTATCTTTACATTTTGCATAGATGTGACTGTTAAAATGTTTCCGATATTCTAAAAAAAAAAAACACAAAGAAACTCACTTTCTGACATCCAGGTTTCCATGTAGTGCAGGACATAGGAGGGTCGAATTATATTCATAATGTATTTGCTGTAGAGCCTTAGGCTTTTCTTCACCTCGGCGCCCATTCTTCTTTAATCACAATACTGTCCGTCTTTCTAGAATTATGATAGAAATAAATGAGAAACTTTAATTAAAAAAAAAGTTGTTTTTTGATCTTTGGTTAAAAAACAGATAGCAGAAACCCTGTGTACACTCTCCCTCCTGATTGGAACCCTTGATCAGCTAAAGGGCTGGTTCATATGGGTGGCCAAGGGGCAGTAAAAGCAGGCAATTGAGCTACAGTTTTACCACCCACGTAAACAAGGACAATCATCTACTCAGAGCTGTACGCATTCCACAGCCGTGATGCTTTGCTTTATGGCAAAAATGAAACCACTCTGTCTCGTTTGGCAGGCCGTACTGCTCCTAAAGTGAATGGGACCTGCATACACAGGCTTCAATACTTTTCATGCCCCTGACAAGCATGCACATTAGAATGTCAAATTTGCATATTTGCACTGATTTACAAATCATTTACAAGGAGCTCACACTTTCAAAAACAAATAAAGAGCACAACAGCAGTGCCCAGATTTCTATTCAGACAGTTTCCCTTTAATATTTTCACAAATTAATCCTTTTTTGCAGCACATCTTTGGTTTTGCTTTTGTAACAAGGTGGAGACAATATAATAGTATGCAATGCTAAGCTGCAGTTTCTAAAGCAAGCAAACTACAGTCTTGTATATGGCTCCATTGACACTAGTGTGACTTGTCATGCAACTTTGAATATCAAAGTCGCATGACAAGTCGCACCCCATTTTCCTATGAGTACTGTTCATATCTATGCGACTTAAAGTCGTAGCAACTTAAAAGCAGTTCATAGAAATAACACAATGTGGCGCTGAAAAAAATGTGATGTTCGTTATTGGGCAAGACAAACCAGAATGGTCATCTGGAAATCAGAATGCACAATAAAGTTTTACTGAAACGTGTCTCCACTGAATGAAAGTGAAACAAACACAATAAAGTTATATTAAGAGCACTTGTGTGTCCGTGAACCTAAACAAACCTAGGTTGTGCATAAAATTCCTAATAGTCCGGAGACCATAAAGGAATATGTGTATATAAGAAATATATTCCAAGAAAATATTTCAAAAAGGAAATAGTGCAAAAATTGAAGGGTAACTACCAGAGAGATACCTCCATACAATATGCATTCATGTGAATGATGTAAAAATAAGTATGTGCGCTATATTCAAAATAATAAAGAGTTCAATAAATGTTCCCAAAACATATATCAGATGTTGATGTAAGCTTGACTTATGGAGCCTTCAGCAGAGTGTATCAATCACCCATGGCTAGGACGAACTCTGAGGCAGTATGCTACCCGGGCTCTTAATGCAGGTATAGACAGGTTAAACACCCTTACCGGAACAGGTGGACTCACTAGCCAGCGGCTGAGAGTCTGACAGGCTTTAAGAGGTGAATAAAGATGGTTGTCCTGGAGAGAATGGATATGACCCCACATCCGGACTTGATAGGAAGATGGCCGCAACACTCACCAATCACCTATTCTGGGTCTCCCTGCCTTGGGATCTCCGCGATACAAGGTTGTATAGTGATCGGTAATAGCAGATTCACACTATGTGGAGGCATCTTTTTATTTTTTTCACCTTGAGGGTTATACCTCTCCTGTGCTGATTTGGAATTAGACCTACCGATCACTATACAACCTTGTATCGCAGAGGTATGCCCCAGTAGACGATCCATTGATCGAAACGCGTCGGGCGCTTTCAGCATCCTCCTTGTTGCCCATTCTTGTTTTTATACTTTGTGATCACATTTTTATTGTAACCAGGCTTTTTTAGCAATAAAAAATCCCCCCTTGCTCATCTACACTATGTGGAGCCTGTTTATTTTTTCTCCACATACCATCTGAGAGAAAACCCAGCCTCCACTCCAGTTGTATGCGCGACGCACTGTTCCCTCTGATTCGCACCTTGGCCATCCTTTGGGAGGACCCACCTGGCGGCCCCGGGAGATCCATGCAGAGTTTGACCCAGAAGGTTCGCAGAGTTGTGATGTCCGCTTCCAGGCCCTGAGAGGCAACCCGCTCGAGTGATTCCCTGTCGCTGACAAGGGAGTCCAATGTATCTGGTAAGAGTTTCTTACACATCATTTCTACCAAGACACATGCAGTTGTTGGATACAGTTTTTTTGGAAGATTTGAGGATCTACCTGTGTTTGAGCATTTGCCGTTACACGTTTACATATTATTTCCAGTGGGACATTCTACACATATATATAGTTTTTTCCACTCACTTACTGGACTTTATTTACCCTCATTGAGAGACTTATAAGTTATATCATTGCTGTGTTCACCATTTATTGATATTTATTTTTGAGCTGTTTTCTTGATTGAGGACTTCTTGCACAATTTATGCGCTACATTTTTCTTTCACATTATTTCTTGGTTGTTGTCACTTTGTATGTAGCTGCTCCTCACTTTAGATTTTAGCGCAGTGTAAACATTTAATTACTTTTGCACCTTATTTATATTTGGTCATAATTAGTCTGATTGTTATGTTGGCTGCTCCGTACATTTTAGTTGGTGCGATTATTTTTTTTTTTTATTTTTTTTTAAAAGCAGTTCATGCATTACTTTAATCCAACTTTCATGCAACTTGAGGGCCATAGACTTCAATGTTAAAATGGATGTAAACCCGATTCATGAAATTTGAACTGGGCACAAATATCTGCAGTGTTTTCTTATCTCTCTTCAAAGCCCTGTGTCTCATAGCTTTGTCCTGCTCCATTCCTCTGTTATCAGCCTGAGAACTTTTGACAAGCTCTCCGAGACAGGAGATAGATATGTGTGTCGGGGAGGTTGCTATAAATAGATTTGCACACTGCTAAACTGTACACAGGAAACCTCTGCATGTGTAGGGAGGGGGGGGGGGGGCTGTGCCTTTCCTCCAAACCACAGACGCTCTGTTCCAAGTATACAGGCTGCACGTAGGCCGTGTCAGAGCTTCAGTGGAGCTCCCAGCCCTGCCCCCTCTCAGCTGGCTAGCGCAGGAATACATCCTCCCATGTGCTCTGTGCGCTCTGCAAAGCTGTCATCGGGGCCCCAATTCACGGGTAGCGCGGGCCCCCCCAACAAAGGTTGGGCCTAGGGCCCCGTTTGCCCTGCGCTAAAGACGGCCCTTCCTCCTCTGACCCGCTGTTGATTCACCGACAGTCCCATTCACTTTAACAGGAGGTCTTTAAAGAGGAGTTCCAGTCAAAAAAAAAATTTAGAGTCAGCAGCTACAAATACTGCAGGTGCTGACTTTTAATTGGACACTTACCTGTCCCTGGGTCCAGCGATGCGGGGGATCGAAGCCCCGCTCGTCTCCCCCTCTGTTTGGCGGCGCTGGCATTGCAACTGTGGGCGCCAGGCTGTGGCTTCACAGCCTGGCACCCACTGCGCATGCGCGAGCGGCGCCGAGCGCCGTGATTGGCCGCTCATGTCACCTGGGGCCTGTAATGGGTCCCAGATGATTGACAGGAGGGAGGGAGCAGAGCTGAGCCCTTCCTGTGCCGAGGGGGAAGTGATGTCACCAGCCCAGGCACTGGAAGAGGCAGACTACGAGGGACCCCCTAGCAACAGGCATTTAGAGGTGAGTAAAAAAAAAAATATCCAAATGTTTTTTTGTTTTTTTTTTAGGATTTTTCATGTAGTTTTTTTTTTTTGGGTGGAACCCCACTTTAAATGTAAGGACTCATTCTTGCTGGTAGTGTGAAATTGTGTGAATGCATTAATGCAGTGCAGTGCATGTTATCTCAGTTTGCAGAGCTTGGATTCATTGAATGAGTTTACCAAAAATGTTAATATTGCAGAATATACAGCCTCATGCTACATAACTAAGCTCCATTTCATGCTGAATAATCTAATTATTAATGTATCTTAAATAGAAAACTATCTATAGATAGATTTTTACTCCAAAAGCAGTTTATTAAAATAAAAAAAAAAAAACACAATTTGAATCACATAAATCTGATTTTTTTTTTTTAAATCATCGATTTGTATCCACCCTGTTTATAAATCACTTCTATCCCCTCTGTTTTAGGAAGATACTGCGCGTCAGTTTATTAAAAGATAAATCTAAATACCTTCTTGCACAGCTTAGCTGTGCAGTCACGTGACCTCCCTCCGCTCTTCTTCCCCATACTAGGGAGAGCAGCGGGGGGGGGCCGTGATTCCCCTCTAAGGTATTCCAGCCAGCAGAGGGTGGTCACATGACCGCACAGCAGCACTGTGCAATAAGGTATTTAGAATTATAATTTTTTTTTAAACTGACACACTTTGCTCAATATCTTCCTAAAACAGAGGGGATAGAAGTGATTTCTATACATTACAGTACAGACTATTGAACTGATAGGCAGGGAGGGAGGGGGAAAGGGAGAGACTGAACGCACAGCCTGATGATGGAGGAATGTAAACTGACCATGGTATCAGGGATCAGCAGCCATGAATACAGGCGGTCCCCTAGTTACAAACATCCGACTTACAAACGGAGGGAGGTAACAGGAGGTGAGAGGAAATCTCCTCCTAGGAAAGGAAATTCACTCCTGTAAGATTATGGGGAAAAGGTGTCTTTACTGATGCTTTATCACTAAGGCTTCTTTCCACAACAACCCAAATTTTTTTAAATTCAATTGTCATTGGGACAGAAAGTGAGGTGAAATTTTCTGAACAGGGGCACACACAGCAAAACAAATGTTACAGGGGTATTAACCCTTCCCAAAAAGCTTGAAAATAGTTTTTTTGGCTGGAGCTACACTTAAAAAATGTCCCTGTTCCGACTTACAAACAGATTCAACTTAAGAACAAACTTGTTTGTAACCTGGGGACCACCTGTACTGTGGTCAGTACACATAGGAGCACGCAGAAACAGGAACGATCAACCAGGTATTTTACAACATAGAAAGGGAGAAATTACACAGCAAAAGCAGTATGCTATTGATCATGCTTTAAAGAAACATTATCATTTTTTTTTTTTAGGGTTACAGCCACTTTAAGTGGTTTTACATGTTTTTCTGCTTAATGTGATTTAATAAATGCGTATTTCTATTTTACGTTCATTTAAGACTTCTTGCACACAGTACTGATGTATGAGCATCAGACATCAGACAGGATGGGCTGTATATCACTTGGGCATATTTGCATTCGTGTACACGCGCAAAGATACTGACTGGCAATTCAGATTTCTGTATTTCTTTTTTTTACTGATCAATTAGTAGAGCATGTTTACGGGCCTGTGTGTACAGGTACAATGAAAACAAAGGACTGCTTTTTAGATCAATAAGGCCCCTTTCACACTCTGGCTGTGATCCGCTTGCTCAGGGGAAAAGAGATTTAACCTCCACATATGGAAAGGCTTCCTTACAGTAATGCCCCGTACACACGGTCGGATTTTCCGATGGAAATATAATAATATAATATATAGGCAATAACTCCAGAGTTAACTGATCCAGGGAACATATGATTGCCTTCTGGGGGATCAGGAAGGATTTTTTTCCACCTGCATTATTGTTTTCTTGGCCACCTCTGGATTGATTGTGGGTATAGGATTGTGTATATGGGAGGTTTTCTATTCGTGTTTTTTTTTTTTTTTTCTATTGGCTAAACTAGCTGGACTTGTTTCTTTTTTTCAACCTGACTATGTAACTATCTAGTTATGCATTTAAAAAGCTATTAATGAACTACACCCAGGAGCATGATCTGTTTTAGTCCCTATTCACATTTGAGCTTATTTTTGCTTGTTTCCCTGCGCCTGACTTTCCTCAACATGCAGAATCCCATTCTTTTTAATTATTCCTGTTCACACAGTCACTCTATGCTCTGCACTAAGGATGGGCTCATGCATGTTCGCAATTCCACGCGCCCGCGCCCGCGCCCGCCAGGAAGCTGACACTGCACAGCGCTAATCACAGGCAGTGAGACATTTCCCGATCCACGGTTGCACAGATAGGGAAATGTCTCACTGCTTGTGATTAACGCTGCGCGGTGTTAGATTCCTGGCGGGCGCGGGCACGTGGAATTGCGAACATGCATGAGCCCATCCTTACTCTACACCCTATGCTCAAAAACAGAGTATTTGGGTCCCACAGACATCAATTGGAGTGCCTGCTAACAAACATTATGCATGCTTTTGCTTAAGTTAAATAACAATGAAAAGGTAGGGCGCTAATACCTTTTCATTGTTATTTGACTTCACATATGAGGTGGTATTTTCCACTCTTAAAAGAGGCAGCTGCACTCACATTTGTATTTATAATTATATTTTTTTTGGCATCATAAATTTTTATTCATGTGCATTTCTATGCCTCTCAATCTATGGAACTGCTGTACTCCTCTTGCCCTGGAAACAAGCTTCATAAAGTGGAATGTCTCTCAAAAAGTGAAATATCAATGGTTCGCCCCATCCCCGCAGCCTCTAACTGAGTTACATTTGATTTGGGGGGGGGGGGGGGATAAGGGAATACCTAATGGTACCCTAAGGGCTAGTTTACACTTGCTTCAAAACAAGGCTTCGGACAGGCTTTGTCGCTAAATAAAATGGTTAGCTTACAGTCCTGTTTACAACTTGCTTTTGCTTGGTGCTTCGATGAGCCTTTGGTGGGGCTGAAAGTGAGCTTTGCTATAGACTTCCATGGAGGTTTTGAAGATGCTTTGAAGCACCAATAAAGCTACATGAGGTATCATTTTTGAAGGTGTAAACAGGACTGTAAGCTAACCATTTTATTTAGTGACAGGAGCTTTGGCTGGCATTCAGAGAGCTTTAACCACTTCCCGCCTGGCCTATAGCAGAATGATGGCCAGGCGGTGGTTCAGTTATCCTGACTGGGCGTCATATGACGTCCAGCAGGATAACAGCCACGCGCCCGTAGGGGTGCACATCGCGGCGATCGGTGGTGAGGTGTTTCAGTCTGACACACCGCTACACTGATCTCGGTAAAGAGTCTCTGACGGAGGCTCTTTACCATGTGATCAGCCGTATCCAATCACGGCTGATCATGATGTAAACAGGAAGAGCCGCTGATTGGCTTTTCCTCACTCGCGTCTGACAGACGTGAGTAGAGGAGAGCCGATTGGATGCTCTCCTGACAGGGGGGGGGGGGGCTGTGCTGATTATTTATCAGCGCAGCCCCCCCCTTGAGTGCCCGCCCAGGACCACCAGGATACCGCCTGCACCACCAGGAAAATGCCAATCGGTGCCCAGGAAGCTGTCAATCAGTGCCCATTCCCAATGCCTGCCAGTGATGCCTATCAGTGCCATCTATCAGTGCCAAATATCAGTGCCCAGCATTAGTGCCACCCATAAGTACCTATCAGTGCAGCATTTCAGTGCCACCCATGAGTGCCGCCTATCAATGCCCATCAGTGCAACTTCATCGGTGCTGCCTTATCAGTGAAGGAGAAACATACTTATTTACAAAATTTTATAACAGAAACAAAAGAAAAAAAATTTTTTTCCCAAAATTTTTGGTCTTTTTTTATTTGTTTAGCAAAAAATAAAAAACGCAGAGGTGATCAAATACCACCAAAAGAAAGCTCTATTTGTGGGAACAAAATTATAAACATTCTGTTTGGGTACAGTGTAGCATGACCGCACAATTGTCATTTAAACAGCAACAGCACTGAAAGCTGAAAAGAAAGGGGGTGTAAGTGCCTTGTATTGAAGTGGTTAAAAAAGCCTGTCCGAAGCCTTGTTTTGAAGCAAGTGTAAACTAGCCGTTAATGTGTGTTGAAGCCAAAGCAAGTGTAAATGAGCCCTTATGTACTGGAAACTGCAGCATGTTTTCCCTTACTGGAAACCGCCTAGCACTAGACGGTTTCTCTTTGGCTGAGATTTTTGAAAAAGGCGCAGGGACCTTTTTTCTGCGATTTCCATAAGTGCAGCAAATGGGCTGCTGTGCCGGCGCAAATGCGGTCGCAGGTAGGGCCAGCTCACACCAGGAATCGCACAGGGACGTGCTTTGCGTTCCTGTGCGTTTCACATGCGGTTCAGTGCGGTGCGATTTGAGCAGACGCATTTTTCGCACTGGACCACTTTAAAAAAAGTGCATTCATGACTTAAAAAAAAAATGCAGGCATCAGATCGCATGGTACTTGTGTACATTCTGGTGTGACAGGGCTCGGAAACCGCAGTAGTGTAAACCTAACCTTAATATTACAACAAATATTGTTACTATTGTTGCCGTTAGATATTAATACAAGGGGTGCTGGATTGTACATTATTATAAATACAGCAAATACTAGACTGTTGCCCATAATTACAAATATCAGGAATGTATCACAATATTTGACATGCAACAAATTGCCCAGATAGTTGTAGTACAGACACTATGTAGTAATGTTATTACAAGGTAATGTCTTCCTGTTACATTGTCTGATCTACAGCTATGCAGCTTTCATGTGAGGATGTGACTTACCTGAAGATGATCCAGTAGAATAGGACAGAGTTCCCTATGAGTGTACAGAGCTGTGTCTCTGAGGACAGCTTTCCCCAGTCTGGAACATAATCAGGAAGCAGCAGCTTTTCCTAGTATGAGAAACGAAACTATCCCTGCCTGCTGATCTCCTGCGCATGCTCAGTGTGACACTCCTCACAGCAGTCTCATAATCCTCATAACCTGAAGAATCGAAAACAGCATTGTGATGGAAAGGAAACTGAAACTGGTATGGTGCTACCTTGTAGGGGAATTCCACACAAGGCATTTCAATTCAATGCTAATCCATTGTACTACAGCCTACTGTTACACCTCCAGAAATGAAGATTTTCATGTTCTAGTCTAGTGCTTCTAAAACATCACCACCTTCTAAGCCAGTGATGGCAAACCTTGGCACCCCAGATGTTTTGGAACTACATTTCCCACGATGCTCCTGCACTCTGCAGTGTAGGTGAGCATCATGGGAAATGTAGTTCCAAAACATCTGGGGTGCCAAGGTTCGCCATCAATGTTCTAGGCAGTCCAAGGGCTCATTCACATGGGCAGAAAAATACTGCGTTTAGATGCGTATTTTCTGCACGAAAGAAAGGTTCTGGCTGGCAGAGCTAGAGCTCATTCAAATGGGCAGGAAGAAAAGTATTTTCTGCATAAGAGAAAGATCCTGTGAAAAAGTCTCGCCTAAAGTAGTAGTGTTTATGCACATGCATACGCTTTTCTATGCGTTTATTTGCATGCATAAGTAAAATCTGCAGCTGTGTCCTATTTTTTTTTTTTTGTGTGTGCAATATAACACTGCAGATTTTCAGATGTAGACGCAGCTATGTGTATGGGCTCATCGATTACTATAGTGCTGCATTTACAGACGAACAAAACTACCCTGTTTCCCCTAAAATAAGACCTAGCGTGATTGTCAGTGATGGCTGCAATATAAGCCCTACCGCCCAAATAAGCCCTACCCTGTTTCCCCGAAAATAAGCCCTACCCTGAAAATAAGACCTACAAGGACTTTAACTAGGGCTTATTTGGGGGGTAGGGCTTATATTGCAGCCATCACCGACAATCACGCTAGGTCTTATTTTAGGGGAAACAGGGTATCTGCTGTACACATGTAAACACGGCACTCTTTCTGCCCATGAGAATGAGCCCTAAGGCAGAAACCCATTTTTAAAGTGTAGCTAAAGTAAAAAAAACAACATTCATGCAGGGCCAGTTCACACTATCATGTGCGGTGATAGAAGTTTTATCACATGCTAAAATGTTTATCACGGCAGGGACACACAGGAAACAATTGTTTCCTATGTGTCCCATTTACAGCGCAACACAGCCTAGCGCTGCATAGCCTAGGGTGCTGCGATAAAATGCAGACATGCTGCATTTTATCGCAGCGCACTGGCCAAAATCGCACATTGCAATGACTAAAGTGTACATTTTGTACACTTCAAATAAAGCTAATACAAAACAGA
This sequence comes from Lithobates septentrionalis, assembly GCA_037952835.1. NCBI lineage: Eukaryota > Metazoa > Chordata > Amphibia > Anura > Ranidae > Lithobates > Lithobates septentrionalis. The sequence continues at coordinate 42,904 of JBBDGP010001084.1, forward strand.
AAAAAAAGGGAACAGTGCAATTAATCGTGCACCCACCCTGCCCCCCCCCAGCGCAGCCGGCAACGGAGTGGTGAATCGCTCCTGCCGCTCTATGTTACAGTGTAAATTAACCCTTAAAGCAGTAGTAAAACTTCCCTTGGATACTTGTACCTACAGGTAAGCTTATCACTGGACCCCCCCCACCAACCTGAGCAACTTAAGACCCATCTTATTGCTCCCATTCACCTCTAAACTTCTAGAAGGTTTAGTCTACAACCGTCTTAGCTCCTACCTCAGTGAAAATAACCTTCTTGGCCCCTTACAGTCTGGCTTTCGCTCGCAACATTCCACAGAAACTGCCTTACTAAAACTCACTAATGATTTACTAACTGCTAAAACCAATGGCCACTACTCCATACTCCTACTACTTGACATCTCTGTGGCCTTTGATACTGTTGACCACCCTCTCCTTCTCAATAAACTCTGTTCCCTTGGCCTCCAAGATTCTGCTGTATCCTGGTTCTCCTCCTACCTATCACAGCGCTCCTTCAGTGTTGCCTACAACTCTGTCTCCTCCTCTCCATTGCTCCTTTCTGTAGGGGTCCCCCAAGGCTCTGTTCTTGGACCCCTTCTCTTCTCTATCTACACCTCAGTGTCTGCCAAACCTCTCCACTAGGAATGGGCTTTATGTTCGGGTCGAACATGAGTTCGACTCGAACATTGGCTGTTCGCCGTTTGCCGAATAGCGAACAATTTGGGGTGTTCGCGGCAAATTCGAAAGCTGCGGAACACCCTTTAAAAGTCTATGGGAGAAATCAAAAGTGCTAATTTTAAAGGTTAATATGCAAGTTATTGTCATAAAAAGTGTTTGGGGACCCGAGTCCTGCCCCAGGGGACATGTATGCATGCAAAAAAAGTTTTAAAAACGGCCGTTTTTTCGGGAGCAGTGATTTTAATAATGCTTAAAGTGAAACAATAAAAATGAAATATTCCTTTAAATTTCGTACCTGGGGGGTGTCTATAGTATGCCTGTAAAGTGGCACATGTTTCCCATGTTTACAACAGTCCGAGAGCAAAATGACATTTCTAAAGGAAAAAAAAAAGTAATTTAAAAGTACTCGCGGCTATTAATGAATTGTCAGGTCTCTGCAATACACATAAAAGTCATTGAAAAAAACAGCATGGGATTCCCCCACAGTCCATTACCAGGTGCTTTCGGTCTGGTATGAATGATAAGGGGAACCCCGAACCAAAATTTAAAAAAAAAAAAATTTGTGCAGGTCCCGCCAAATTCCATACCAGGCCCTTCAGATCTGGAATGGATATTAAGGGGAACCCGCTCCAAATTTTTTTTAAAAATGGCGTGGGGGTCCCCCTTAAAACCCATACCAGAGCCTTCAGCTCTGGTATGGATTTTAAGGGGAACCCCGCGCCAAAATTAAAAAAACAAATGGCGTGGGGTCCCCCCAAAAATCCATACCAGACCCTTATCCGAGCACGCAACCTGGTAGGCTGCAGGAAAAGAGGGGGGGACGAGAGAGTGGCCCCCCTCCTGAACCGTACCAGGCCACATGCACTCAACATGGGGAGGGTGCTTTGGGGTAGCCCCCCAAAGCACCTTGTCCCCATGTTGATGGGGACAAGGGCCTCATCCCCACAACCCTTGCCCGGTGGTTGTGGGGGTCTGCGGGTGGGGGGCCTATCGGAATCTGGAAGCCCCCTTTAACAAGGGGACCCCCAGATCCCGACCCCTCTGTGTGAATTGGTAATGGGGTACAAATGTAAATAGTGTCAAAAATGTTAAAAAAGACAATAGCCGGTTTTGACAATTCCTTTATTAATGTCTTCTTCTTTCCCCGCTTCTTCTTCCATCTTCTTCTGGTCTTCCTTTGGTTTTCTTCTTCTTCCTCCATCTTGTTCTTCCCCTGCTTCTTCCTCTATCTTCCTCTGCTTCTTCCTCCGGCATCTTCCTCCGGTCTTCTCCTCCGGCATCTTCCTCCCGCTTCTTCTTCCCTGCTTCGTCCTCCGGACGATCCGCCTCAATGGGAGTCTCCCGCTATGTGACGCTTCTGTTCTTGTGACAGTTTTTTTATAACTGAGGGCGGGGCCACACTGTGACGTTCCCAGGTGACCCCGCCCTCCTCTGACGCTTGGGGACATCCATATGGCTTTCCCGGGGTGTCAGAGGGGGCAGGTTTACATAAACGGGTGACCCCCCCCCCTCTGACACCAGGGGAAAGCCATAGGGAAGTCCCCGTGCGCGTACAGCGGGGGGCGGGGTCACCGGGTGGCCCCGCCCTCCGTTATATAAGAGCTGTCACAAGAACAGAAGCATCACACAGCGGGAGACTCCCATTGAGGCGGATCGTCCGGAGGACGAAGCAGGGAAGAAGAAGCCAGAGAAAGATGCTGGACGAGAAGACCAGAGGAAGAAGCAGAGGAAGATAGAGGAAGAAGCGGGGGAAGAACAAGATGGAGGAAGAAGAAGAACACCGAAGGAAGACCAGAAGAAGATGGAAGAAGAAGCGGGGAAAGAAGAAGACAATAATAAAGGAATTGTCAAAAACCGTCTATTGTCTGTAACATTTTTGACACTTTTTTTGTGAAATGGTAGGGGTACATTTGTACTCCAAAGCACCCTCCCAATGTTGAGGGCATGTGGCCTGGTACGGTTCAGGAGGGGTGGCGCTCTCTTGTTCCCCCCTCTTTTCCTGCGGCCTGCCAGGTTGCATGCTCGGATAAGGGTCTGGTATGGATTTTTGGGGGGACCGCCACACCATTTTTTTAATTTTGGCGCGGGGTTCCCCTTAATAACCATACCAGATCTGAAGGGCCTGGTATGGAATTTGAGGGGACCCCCACTCATTTTTTTTTTTAAATTTTGGTTTGGGGTGCCCCTCTGGGGGAATCCCATGCGTTTTTTTTCAATGACTTTTATGTGTATTGCAATTCATTACAATTACAATTCATTATAGCCGCGAGTAGTTTTAAATGACTTTTTTTCCTTTAGAAATGCAATTTTGCTCTCAGACTGTTCTAAACACGGGAATGCGCCACTTTACAGGCATACTATAGACACCCCCAGGTAATAATTTTAAAGGAATATTACACTTTTATTGTTTCACTTTAAGCATTATTAAAATCACTGCTCCCAAAAAAACGTCCGTTTTTAAAACTTTTTTTTGCATTGATACATGTCCCCTGGGCAGGACCCAGGTCCCCAAACACTTTTATGACAATAACTTGCATAAAAGCCTTTAAAATTAGCACTTTTGATTATTCATGTTCGTGTCCCATAGACTTTAACGGTGTACGCATGTTCGAACAAATTTTTTGCCTGTTCGCATGTTCTGGATGCGAACCGAACCGGGAGGTGTTCGGCTCATCCCTACTCTCCACCAATCCCTACACTGGCTCCCGATCACCCAGCAAATTAAATTCAGAATACTAACCACAACATACAGCCATTCACAACTCTGCCCCAAGCTACATCACCAATTTTGTCTCCAAATATCACCCAAACCGCCCTCTCCGCTCCTCTCAAGACCTCCTACTCTCAAGCTCCCTTGTCTCCTCCTCCCATGCTCGTCTCCAGGATTTCTACAGAGCCTCTCCGATCCTCTGGAACTACCACAACCTGTCTGTCTTTCTCCTACTATAGCTGCCTTCAGGCAATCCCCGAAAACTCATCTCTTCAGGGAAGCCTATCACACCTCTAACTAATCTTTTACCACTTCCACCAGCTCATTCCCCACAGTTACAACCCTTTTGTACCACCTGCCCCACCCTATTAGATTGTAAGCTCTTCTGAGCAGGACACTCTTAATACTCTAGTATGTTATTGTATTGTAACTGTATTGTCTCCCTTTATATTGTAAAGTGCTGCGTAAACTGTTGGCGCTATATAAATCCTGTATAATAATAATAATAGTAAAGCTTAGCAAGGAATGTCTCCTGAACGTGCACTGTTCAGGAAATATTTAGTGTGTCTGCAGCCAGTGACATCACCGACGCATGCGCTCTGAAGAAACGGCATACTCATACCATTCCTTCAGAGCTCTGTGCCTCGGCCAAGATGCGGGAGTGATGTCATCATGGGTCACCCATTTAAGCGGCCAGAGCCTGCGAACCCAGGAGGAAGACAGGGTGAAGATGGAAGCCCTGTCGGCAGTGACAGCACACCGCTGGAGGGCTTTGTTTCAAGGTAAGTCTTTCAGAATGTGCTAGTATGCGATGCATACTAGCACATTATGACATTACCTTGCAGGGAGAAGATTTTTTTTTTTTTTTGGTAAAGTTTACTACCGCTTTAAAATTCTGTGTAGTGTACATTTAGGCTAAATTCACACCTAAGCATCACAATTTCAAGCATTTTTTTTCAAGTGTTTATGAACATTTTTTGGAGCAGAATAATTAAACATTTTTGTACCTTTTGTCAGGCGTTTTTTCATGTGTTTTTCAACTAAAAGGTGTGGAGTGCTGCTGAAAAAAAGTGGCAGAGAGCTACTGTTTGAGCAGAAAATGAGCAATGTAATGCTCGAAAAAAAGCTCATGACACACTTTTCAGACATTTCCATTGAAGTCTATGGAGACAAAACGCTCAATTGTGCCTGAAAAGTAGCTCATGTACTTTCTTTTTTGAGCGACAGACCTTTTGCTACAAGCGACACGACATGTAAACAAGTAAACAAGGTTCATTGAAAACAAAACAGGTTTTTGCTTGTTATGCGTTTTTGAGCTTCGAGCTACAAGCTACAAAATGTCTTAGGCTAGGTTCACACGTGGTTCACATTTGCATGGTTGCAGCAGCCCATTCATTTAAATGGGCTGCTGTACCTGCTGGAAGTAGTCCCTGACCCTTTTTTGAAAATGCAGCCGCATGGAACAGCATTGTTTCACCCACCCGAAAATGTGTCGTGTTTTCTGATGCGTGGGGGTGACATTAAGAATTATGTGTGAACCTTGACGTAGTCTGCATAAATACTTTAAAATCATTCCAAAGATTCATATCTGTGTTCATTAACTTTAAGAATGTGCATACGATTAATTCTGCTCTCTCATCTTCCTTTGTAGCCACACATTCAGATGAACTGAGAGCAGAAAGTGTAAGTGAGGAGTAGTAATGATGAGTAGTAATGAGCTTGAGTGAAAGAGCACACCCTGACTACCCTTTAGACCATGTATCTCCAAACTTTCTAAAAAGTGTCATTGGGAGGAATTGCCCCTCATCATTGGTGTCACTGGGAGGAATTGTGCCCCATCGTTTATGTCACTGGAAGGAATTGTGCCCCATCATTGGTGTCATTTGGAGGAATTGTGCCACATCATAGGTGTTATTGGGCCCCATTGTTGGTGTCATTGGGAGGAACTGTGCCCCATCGTTGGTGTCATTGGTAGGAATTGTGCCCCTTTGTTGGTGTCAGTGAATAAAATAGTGCCTAAAGGGTCAGATAAAAGCAAACAAAGGGCTGCATCTGGCCCCCAAGCCACAGTTTGGAGACTGCTTTAGACGAGCATGCTTCTCCCTGCTGGCCACTGGATGGTGCAGGCTTTAGCTGTTGATCAGTTACTTAATTACTGTTTCAGATGCAGATCTGAGAATCTAATAAAGCAACTTCTGAGCAGACTCCCTAGCTAAAGTCTATTCCAGGGGTGTCCAACCTGCGGCCCAAGTTGGCTACGAATGTGGCCCAGCACAAAATCGTAAACTTACTTTAAAATGTTGGGTTTTTCTTGGAATCTTTTTGTTTTTTTCACTTGGCAAACAAAGAATGAAAAATTTGATAGTGTCTCTTTACTGGACTTTTTATAAGTTTTATCTTTCCAAAGAAAAAAATCTCCCACTCTTCACAATCATGTCTTCAGTTTTTCGGTAGCACCTATATTTGTGAGCAGCTATTTTCAAGGTTGAAGCACACGAAGGGCAAAATTAGAATCAAAACATCTGATGAGCACCTTGAAAATTCATTGAGAATTGCAACTACATCCAGCGAACCAGACAATGATGCGTTTGCTTATCAAAAACAGTGTAAAAAATTGTAGAAAAAAGTTTATTATTCAGATAGGTACATTATCTATATCAGTGATCGATACCTTATGATCTACCCGACTTATTCTGCTCATCAGCTATCCCTATTGTTATTGTATCTTCCAATGTGGCCCAGGAAGGTCAAGAAGTTGGACATCCCAGTCTACGCCTTCCGGTGACCAGTGATTAATGCGCTTTATTAATCAATGTGGCTTTAGTACTTCTTCAAAACTTAAAAATATTACATATACAAGCAAAAGGGAGCCATACTTCTCAACTTCAGAATTAAAGCTGGTCATACACATGTAGATCTCTTTCGTTCAGCCTGTAGGCAGAACGAAAGAAATCTAACAGATTCACGCTGTTTAACATGGATGGACTAATCTTCCACTGCTTGGCTATGATATTCTGACATCCGGATACTGCCGGATAACAGAATACCCAAACAGTGCCTGCATCTGCCAACAATTTGGGAAAGGTTGATCGAACAATTGACTTTTTGTGGAACAGAGATAGGTGCCAACAGGGTCATACACTTCTCAAATTTTGGCAGAGCCAGCAGGAGTCAGACAAAATTCTAGCAGTGTATGACCAGCTGCAAGGCCTGATTCACACCTATGCATTTTAAGGCTCGATTCACACTAGCGCGTTTTTTGATGCATTTTGCATTTTGCAGAAATGCACGGGAATTTTTTAACATGGGTTCCTATGGAACATGTTCACATCAATGCTTTTTTGTATCTCTGCGTTTTTGGAAAGGGTCGGGGACTTTTTTTCATGCAAAATGCAGCGTTTTGCATGTAATGGATTTCAATGGACAAGCATCAAAAACGCAAGTGCACCGTTTTTGATGCGTTTTTTGGTGCGTTTTTTTTGTTTTTTTTTTGTTTTTGTTTTTTTTTTTTTAACTTTTTTTACATTTTTTTTAGACTGTAAAAAAAAACTGTAAAAAAAAAAAACGCAAATCCCGGCAAAAACGCGGCAAAAACGCGGCTCAAAAACGTGGCTCAAAAACGTGGCAAGCATGAAAAAAAAACCTCCAAAAACGCTCAAAAGCAACATGCATAGGTGTGAATCGAGCCTTAGGCCTGATTTACACCTATGCATTTTTAGTGCTTTTTGCATTTTGCAGATTTGCACTACAGTCCATTTAACATGGTTTCCTATGGAACACGTTCTGTAGAGCAAATCTGCAAAATGCAAAAAGCACTAAAAATGCATAGGTGTGAATCAGGTCTAAAGCTAGGCTTGCATGTAGCAAATTTTGTCTGGTTTCTCATTAGGGATGAACAGGATGTTTAGTCCCAATGTAAATTTGGACCAAACATTCTCTGTTTGGCTAAAATCTGAACTTTAACCAGTTCTGGACCGCCCAGCGCATATATACTGCAGCAGGGTGGCTCGACTGCGCGAAACAACGTACCTGCACGTTGTCCACGCGACCTGGGCTGGGGCGCGTGTGTGCCACCAGTGACTTGCTTCCTCTGTGATTGGACACAGCGGGAGTCAATCAACGGGTAGGGTTGCCACCTCATCCCTTTAAAACCGAACACATATGAATTACACAGGTTCTGTGGCTGATAAAGGTGGTAATTAAACTCACTTGGTGCCTTATCTGCATTAAATTAGCCTCAGAACCTGTGTCATTCATATGTGTTCGGGTTTAAAGGGATGAGTTGGCAACCCGCTGGCCTCCCACAATCGCTCCGGGGAATGACAGAACGGCGATCTGCTGATGTAAACAAAGCAGACCATCCTTCTGTCAGACAGGAACAGCGAGATATGTGCTTCCTGCTAATCAGGAACACAGATCTCTCTGTTCCTGCAGTGAGTCCATCCGCCACACAGTTAGTAAGCACACTGAGGGAACACATTTAACCCCTTGATCGCCCCTGATGTTAAAGCCTTCCCTGCCAGTGTCATTTATACAGTGTCATTGCATTTTTTTTTTTACCACTGATCACTGTATTGGTGTCACTGGTCCCCAAAAAGGGTCACCTAGTGTCCAATTTGTCCGCTGCAATGTCGCAGTCACGCTAAAAAGGTTGTAGATGCTATAACTTTTGCACAAACCAATCAATATACGCTAATTGTTTGTTTACATTTTTTTTTATTGGATATGTTTTATAGCAGAAAGTAAAAAATATTGATTTTTTTTTTTCAAAATTCTGGCTCTTTTTTGTTTATAGCGCAAAAAAAAATAAAAAACAGAGGTGATCAAGTACCACCAAAAGAAAGCTCTATTTGTGGGGAAAAAAAGGACATCAATTTTATTTGGGTACAGCGTCGCACGCCCGCGCAATTGACAGTCATAGTAATGCAGTACCGTATCGCAAAATTGGCCTGGTCATTAACCCATACCTCCCAACCGTCCCGGATTGCCCGTGAAAGTCCCGCTGTGGGAGGTCTGTCCCACGTCCCGGGCACCTTCATTCCGGGACAATACAATGTCCCGGAATTGCCCCACTGGCCGATCTGATGGCCCTCTAAAAATTGCCGCCGCATTGCCGCTGTCCCTCACTGCCCGCTGTACTAGTTTTGGCCGAGACCGCTTCATTTCACCCCCAGACGCTGCCTGGCTCACTGCCAAAACAACTGGTTGCTAGGCATGGCCCGCCTGGCGTCTAACAACCAGTGACGTCACGACAAGGAGGAGAGTGGAGCCTCAGCATTTAGCCAAAGGAGGAGTCCTCTTCGCGCCTAAGCTCCGCCCCGGCTCCGCCCCTGACTCCGCCCCCGACTCCGGGTCTTCCCTGAGTGGAGCCCCAGCATTTAGCCAAAGGAGGATTCCTCTTCGCGCCTAAGCTCCACCCCTTCCCCGAAGGCTGTTCCTGCGCTGGAATAAAGGTAGGAGAAATGCTCCCTGCACTGCCCTGACTCTGAGTACACTCATGGTCACTCTGCTCCCTCCCATACACTGCCCCTCTCCAGTCATGCTGTACAGTCCCCCCATACTGCCCTCCACTACCCTCCATTATACTGCCCCCCTCCCATTTTACTGCCCTCCACTACCCCCCCAATATACTGCCCTCTACTACCACCCCTCCCATCATACTGCCCCAATCCCATCATACTGCCCCCCCTCCTATTATACTGCCCTCCACTGCCACCCCTCCTATTATACTGCCCTCCACTAACCCCCCCATTATACTGCCTTTCACTGCCACCCCCACCCATCATACTGCCCCCCTCCAATTATACTGCCCTCCACTAACCCCCCTCCCATTATACTGCCCTCCACTACCACCCCTCCCATCATACTGCCCTCCACTACCACCCCTCTCATAATACTGCCCTCCACTAAACCCCCTCCCATTATATTGCCCTCCACTACCATCCCTCCCATCATACTGCCCTGCACTAACCCCCCCTCCCATGATACTGCCCTCCACTACCTCCTCTCCCATCATACTGCCCTCCACCCCATCATACTGCCCTCCGCTGCCTCCCCTCCCATCATAATGCCTTCCACTGCCTCCGCCCCCAACATACTGCCCTCCACCCCATCATACTGCCCTCCACTGCCACCAACTCCCATCAAAAACTGTAAAAAAAACTCTAAAAAATAAAATGGATAAAATATAATGGTAAAAAATAATAACAAAAATAAAATAACAACAATAAAAAAAAAACTACTGATCCTGTCCACTGCCCTACTGATTATGTCTACTGCCCTACTGACCACGTCCACTGCTCTACTGACCATGTCCACTGCCCTACTGACCATGTCCACTGCCCTACTGACCATGTCCACTGCCCTACTGACCATGTCCACTACCTTACTGACCACTTTCTCTGCCATACTGACCACTTCCACTGCTCTACTGACCATGTCCACTGCCCTACTGACTGACACCATTCACAGTCCACACTGACACCACTGGCGGAACTACCAGCAAAGGTTGCACTTGCAACTAGGCCCTGGCCTTCTGCCACCATGGCCGGGCCCAATCTGCTGTGGGACCATGAAGGGTGATGGGATCAGTGGGAAGGGCTCTGGGCTCGAAGAGAATGGCCCAGGCTGGAGGTCAGGGGGCCCTTCATGGTTTCTTGCACCAGGGCCCCTGAAGGTTCTAATTACGCCTCTGCTGCACCCTGTATATAGCTCATCCAGTACCCTGTGCCCTGTATATAGCTCATCCCAGAACCCTGCACCCTGTATATAGCTCATCCCAGCACCCTGCACCCTGTATATAGCTCATCCAAGAACCCTGCACCCTGTATATATCTCATCCCAGAAACCTACACCCTGTATATAGCTCATCTCAGATCCCTGGACCCTGTATATAGCTCATCCCAGAACCATGCACCCTGTATATATGCTCATCTCAGAACCCTGCACTCTGCACATAGCTCATCCCAGAACCCTGCACATAGATCATCCCAGAACCCTGCACTCTGCACATTGTTCATTCCAGAAACCTGCACTCTGCACATTGCTCATTCCAGAACCCTGCACTCTGCACATTGCTCATTCCAGAACCCTGCACTCTGCACATAGCGCATCCCAGAACCCTGCACTCTGCACATAGCTCATTCCAGAACCCTGCACTGTTTACATAGCTCATTCCAGAACCCTGCACTCTTTACATAGCTCATTCCAGAACCCTGCACTCTGTACATAGCTCATCCCAGAACCCTGCACTCTGTACATAGCCCATCTCAGAACCCTGCACTCTGTACATAGATCATCTCAGAACCCTGCACTCTGTACATAGCTCACCCCAGAACCCTGCTCTCTGTACATAGCTCATCCCAGAACCCTGCACTCTGTACATAGCTCAACCCAGAACCCTGCTCTCTGCATGCAGCTCACTCCAGAACCCTGCACTCTGAATGCAGCTCACCCCAGAACCCTGCACTCTGTACACAGCTCATGCCAGAACCCTGCACTCTGTACACAGCTCATGCCAGAACCCTGCACTCTGTACACACACAGCTCATGCCAGAAACCCTGCACTCTGTACACAGCTCATGCAAGAACCCTGCACTCTGTACACAGCTCATGCCAGAACCCTGCACTCTGTACACACACAGCTCATACCAGAAACCCTGCACTCGGTACACAGCTCATGCAAGAACCCTGCACTCTGTACACAGCTCATGCCAGAACCCTGCACTCTGTGCACAGCTCAAGCCAGAACCCTGCGCTCTGTACATATAGATTAAATTTGAGAAACCATGATGGTGTGCAATAATACTGCCAACATCCTAGGAAATGTTGATAAAAAATTGTCTGCAACAAAGTGCATATGGGGGACGCCCCTTTGGATTTTATAGGCAGAAAAAAGTAGAAAAAGTATTAGCCATAAAAGGCACCAGCAGTGCCAACTTTATTGATATACAAAAGTGGGATAAAAGATGTCTAAAGGACAAGACCAACATATACAGTCAATATAAGGTAGATTGAAAGATAATATTGGCAAAAACATATAAAGCAAACATGAATATTGTCACCCGATGCCAGCAACCCCGAACCATCACCTAAGTGAGGTGAATGTGGTGGGGGTAGGTGGCTGATGCATATCTCCCAACATGTTTCGGAAAGGACCGTAGTCACATTGGTGTATTCCTTCTTCAGGGGATTTGATTTACATACAGATGGGTGAAGGATAAATATTTCTTGTCTCTAGAACATAGATGTGAACATCAATAAGTAACATAGCAAGAAAAACAGAGTCATAACAGTGATCCATTTTATAGCCATTTTTAGTATCACAAACAGTCATCAAAAAAGTAGTAATGATAATCATAGTACTTACAAAATAAAACTCATGTCATGAAGAAAGAAGAAGCAGAAAAAAGTCAGTGTGCTGGTTGTAAAGGTCCACAGGTGACGGAAGGGGCGCCAAGAGATAGCACGCAGAGCCGCGAGGGCACCTTCACAAGGTACGCCTGATCCACCCTGTAGCGAACAATGTCAGCGTTAGGGGGAAAAAGAAATTGCACATAGTGGGGGGCCAGGGAGGGCATGTAATTAAAAAGAGTTACATAGGTATATATAGGCTGATCCTATTGGGGTGTCAGTTGGGTAGGAGACACATAGAGTTCATACCTGAATTAGGATGGTGATCAAAGACCATTGCTGCTGACAGTGTAGTGTCCCGCAGGTAAGGGGGCTGAGCCAAGAGCATCAGCTGCTGACAAAGATGTTGGATCAGGAATGTCTGCTGTTGACAATCTGGTGTCTGCCACTGTGCTGGCCTAAGACATCCAGAAGTGCGCCAAGACAGCAGCTATATATAGGGGGATGTGGCGCTGAAAGACAGTACAAGATTCGACACAGCTGTGTGTGTAGTCAGCTGAGGAAGTCTGAGTAGGGGGTGTGTGGAGACTGGCCAATCACAGGCAACCCCGGGTCGTCCCGGCCGCCGCGTGATCACGCCTGACAGGCGGGGACACTTCCCAGGGGGCGTACCTCAGGCACAGAGGCGCGCGGCGCAACCGCGCCCACACCTGGCGCGATGGCGTCACGCGTCAACGTGCCTCCGGCGGGGAAGCTTCGCCGTCGTCATGGAGACGGCGGCAAAGGCATGTGAGTGCTCCACCCCCCACAGCCAAGACAGGACGGGAAGGAAGAACCATCGCCGTCCTCGGCTGTGGCGGGGGGTGCTCACCCGCCGGGTGTCAGCGCACAAGCAGCGCCGCGGGAACCACAGGCGTCCATGCTCGCCACCCAGTGGACAGATGTAAAAACAAACAAGCCAGCTGATAAAGTTTGGAAGAAAGTAATATATGCATAGGGTGTAGGAGAAGAAGAAGAGGAAAGGGAAAGATGGGAAAAAAAAGGAGGCATGAAATGCATACATGAGGAGAATAAATGAACAAAAGTGGAGTGAGGGGGGAAGGAAAAAGAAAAAAGAAGGAAAACAGAGCAAAACAAAATTAAATAACATTGCACACCATAAGAGCAGCAGGAAGACAATAGTGATGCAATATCAAACTTAAATCAACAGTCAGAAAGATGACATCAACACTAAATCTCAAAAGATGAAATTATGTATGTAAAAATGAAAGTAAATACAAAATATAAAATACATATAAAATCTAGACTGTAAGGGTGGCCTACATGTTGAGTTCGCATACCCCTGACGAGAAACCTGGGAGGAAGGGCCTAAAGTTAAAGGCCTCATTCAATCCTGGTGGAAACATGGCTCGTAAGCTGTGAATCCACTTGAGTTCACATTGGAGGAGGCTTTTGTTAAAATCACCACCGCGTGAACTGAAGTGGATGCGATCTAATCCTAGGAAGTGAACTTTAGGGGTCGAAATAGGGTGTACTTGAGCCATATGTCGGCCAATCGTGACATCAGGGTCACGTTTGGAAATGGTTGAAATATGCTGGTATATCCTCTTCCAGAAAGGATTGATAGTCTTTCCAATGTAATACCCTCCACATTCGCATGTGAGCAGGTAAACCACCCCAGGGGTTTTGCAATTAATGAAATGTTTTGGGTGAAATATCTGTCCATTGGATAGGTGGATGTCCCTACGCCTGTCCATATACTGGCAGTAGGGACATCCACCGCACGAAAAGGTGCCCAAGGTTTTGCAGATATCACCCCTATATGACCTAAATTCACTTTGAACTAATCGGTCCCCAATGGAAGGGGCCCTCCTGTAAGTTACAGCTGGTGTTTCTGGAACAAAGGGTGATAAAAGTGGGTCCATTTTCAATAGGTACCAGTATCTATTGAGGATTTGTTTTAATTTTCGATGTTGCGTGGTGTAAGTGGTGATAATTCTGGTAGTATTGTCCATGGGGGACTGTGTCGGTGTATCTAAAAGGTCATTTCGTGACAGGGCTAATGTTCTTTTATAGGCCTTTTTGAGGGAGGAACGAGAGTAGCCTCGTTCAAGTAATCGCGTTCTTAGTATGTCAGCCTCCACTTTAAAAGTGGAGTCATCAGAGCAGTTTCTGCGTGTTCTGAGGTATTGTGAGTAAGGAATGGAAGACAGCAAGGGTTTAGGATGGAAACTGCTTGCGTGTAGCAAGGAGTTTCCCGCTGTAGGCTTCCGATACAGTTGACTTGAAAGACTGCCGTCAAGTTGTTTTTTGACTGACACGTCCAGAAAGGTAATCTCGGTTTCACTGTAAACCATAGTAAAGGCTAAGTTGAATTCGTTGCAGTTAATTGCAGCCAAGAATTCATGCAAGAGTTTGTCTGGGCCCTCCCATATAAGGAAGACATCGTCTATATACCTGCGCCACGTAGAGATGTGGCGCATGTAGGTAGACAACGAATCGTTGGTGATCAATGAGTGTTCCCACTCCCCCAGGTACAGATTGGCGTACGACGGGGCACAGCAAGTCCCCATCGCAACACCCTGTACCTGGAGGTAGTGGGAACCATTGAAGCAAAAGACATTGTGAGACAGAATGAATTCGAGAGAGTTCAAGATGAACTCGTCGTATTCTGGTTTAGAGTCACTGTATTGAGAAAGTGCACGACGCACCATGGCAAGGCCTAGGTTGTGTGGTATGCTACAGTATAAAGACTCCACGTCAATGCTGACTAGGAGGGTACCCGCAGGGATATATATGTCTCGTAGAGCTTGTAGAAAGTGTATAGTATCACGTATGTATGATGTTTGACATTCAACAAGAGGTTTCAAATGACTGTCAACCACCCTACTGAGATTCTCCGTGAGGTTCCCACGTCCTGAAATAATTGGTCTGCCTGGTGGTTTGTCTAGTTTCTTATGCAGTTTCGGCAGTGCATAAAAGGTGGCTTCTTTTGGGTGGTCAGTTCTGACAAATTCCCACGTGTCTTTGGTTATAACGTTGTGGTAATAGGCTGTATCAACGAGATTGTAAAACTCGTGTGTGAATTTGTCTAGGGAGGATCGTCCAATCGGGCGGTACCACTCCCTATTGTTAAGTAGATCCTGACACATTTCTATATATTGAGTGTTGTCCATGACCACGACATTGCCACCCTTGTCAGAGGGTTTGATGACAATGCCGTGGTCATGGGCTAGAGCGTCAAGCGCCATACGTTCATCATGAGTTAAATTACTCCGGGGCTTGTGAAAAAACTTTATGTTGTCAATATCGGCCGTAACGAGCTTCAGAAAAGCGAAGGTATTTTGATTAGTGCTTGGGGATGGATAAAGTATGGATTTCTTTTTGATTATTTTCCGTGAGTCAGAGGTCAATGCTGTTGATGGTATAGCAGAGACCCCTTCAGATGTTGATAGGGTACTGTCGGCTGCATTTTCAGCAGATTCAGAGAAGTGATCCGAATCTGTTGGGTAAGAGGGATCCTCAGAGTCAGAGCGCTCCGTGGAGTCATTTTCATCAAGTAATGCAATTAAATTGGCCAATGCCTGGTTCTCCTGGTCAGACTGTTGAAGGCCAGGGTCAGCTCTTTTGTTAAACATGCTTTTAAGTAAAATTTTGCAGATGAAGAGGTGGATGTCCTTGATGGCATCGAATTTGTCCAGGCCACGGTCAGGGCAAAAAGTGAGACCACGCCCAAGGACATTCAACTCTGATAGGGTGAGGGAGCGTGAAGACAGATTGACTACATTTAGTGACGTTTTTGTTTGTTGGATTTGTGGGTTTTGGATGGGTGTGGCTGTGATTTCTTTTGGTGTGCCTGTGTATGGCTTCTCAGTTGATCTAAAAAAGTACCCGGAGGTACCGATTGTGAACGTGTAGTTATTGAGGTAGTGGGTAGATGTATCGAGGATCTTGAGCTGCTGAGTGAGGCCAATGTATCAGATCTGTCACTGCTCGTGGCAGATCGAGATTGATCGGTGTTACCTGTCCTGGATAACGGGGCATCGATCTGGGAGGGATCATCGCGTGATCCTGTTCCTCGTTTGTGAGATTTGTGCCTTCCCCGACCTCTTTGTTGGGAGGACAACTGTAGGGGGGAAATCACCTGTGGATATATAGATAGGTCAGAATCGTTGTTAGTATTATGACCGTGTTTGCCACGTTTCGATTGAGGTCTACCGTGATTGAGGTCAGAATGCCACTTATAGGCTCTTCCCTCCTCGAAAGCCCTTTTGTCTCGTTGTAGTTTCCTGTCTTTTTTGATCAGGATATTTTTGTTGAACTGTTCTAGATGAACTTTAAGTTTTTGTTCAGATTCGGAATAGAGAGGGTGTGATTTAAGGTTCGTCATTTGCATTTGTATTTTCTCCAGTTTTTCATCAAGATCCACTGATCTTTTTTTATATTCGTCAATTAGTAATGTCATCATGTTTTTAGAACATAGTTTTAAATTTTCTTCCCATGCCGTTTTAAAGCCAGAGTCGATATTATCGAAGGTGGGGAAAATTTGGAGTCCAATCTTGAAAAGATTTAATATGCCAATGTAGCAACGATTTTTTCTCAAGGATCTGGTTGAGCGTGGAGAAAGACATTGCAAGTTCAGAGTCAAGGGACTCTTTCTGTTCAAATTCGGTATGCAGTCTAGACATAAGGGTTGTCCATTGTTCTCCCTGGTAGAATGCCATAGTGGAAGGAGAAAAAAAAAAAAAGGGAAAAGGGAAGATACAAGATAGGGATAAGTACTAGATATAATGTGAAAAAACAGAGGCACATCAGGTTACTCAGGGGTTGAGGGGACTTACACAGGTATTTGCTACCAAAAATACTAATAGATTAAATTTGAGAAACCATGGTGGTGTGCAATAATACTGCCAACATCCTAGGAAATATTGATAAAAAATTGTCTGCAACAAAGTGCCTATGGGGGACGCCCCTTTGGATTTTATAGGCAGAAAAAAGTAGAAAAAGTATTAGCCATAAAAGGCACCAGCAGTGCCAACTTTATTGATATACAAAAGTGGGATAAAAGATGTCTAAAGGACAAGACCAACATATACAGTCAATATAAGGTAGATTGAAAGATAATATTGGCAAAAACATATAAAGCAAACATGAATATTGTCACCCGATGCCAGCAACCCCGAACCATCACCTAAGTGAGGTGAATGTGGTGGGGGTAGGTGGCTGATGCATATCTCCCAACATGTTTCGGAAAGGACCGTAGTCACATTGGTGTATTCCTTCTTCAGGGGATTTGATTTACATACAGATGGGTGAAGGATAAATATTTCTTGTCTCTAGAACATAGATGTGAACATCAATAAGTAACATAGCAAGAAAAACAGAGTCATAACAGTGATCCATTTTATAGCCATTTTTAGTATCACAAACAGTCATCAAAAAAGTAGTAATGATAATCATAGTACTTACAAAATAAAACTCATGTCATGAAGAAAGAAGAAGCAGAAAAAAGTCAGTGTACTGGTTGTAAAGGTCCACAGGTGACGGAAGGGGCGCCAAGAGATAGCACGCAGAGCCGCGAGGGCACCTTCACAAGGTACGCCTGATCCACCCTGTAGCGAACAATGTCAGCGTTAGGGGGAAAAAGAAATTGCACATAGTGGGGGGCCAGGGAGGGCATGTAATTAAAAAGAGTTACATAGGTATATATAGGCTGATCCTATTGGGGTGTCAGTTGGGTAGGAGACACATAGAGTTCATACCTGAATTAGGATGGTGATCAAAGACCATTGCTCCCTGGGAAGTGTCCCCGCCTGTCAGGCGTGATCACGCGGCGGCCGGGACGACCCGGGGTTGCCTGTGATTGGCCAGTCTCCACACACCCCCTACTCAGACTTCCTCAGCTGACTACACACACAGCTGTGTCGAATCTTGTACTGTCTTTCAGCGCCACATCCCCCTATATATAGCTGCTGTCTTGGCGCACTTCTGGATGTCTTAGGCCAGCACAGTGGCAGACACCAGATTGTCAACAGCAGACATTCCTGATCCAACATCTTTGTCAGCAGCTGATGCTCTTGGCTCAGCCCCCTTACCTGCGGGACACTACACTGTCAGCAGCAATGGTCTTTGATCACCATCCTAATTCAGGTATGAACTCTATGTGTCTCCTACCCAACTGACACCCCAATAGGATCAGCCTATATATACCTATGTAACTCTTTTTAATTACATGCCCTCCCTGGCCCCCCACTATGTGCAATTTCTTTTTCCCCCTAACGCTGACATTGTTCGCTACAGGGTGGATCAGGCGTACCTTGTGAAGGTGCCCTCGCGGCTCTGCGTGCTATCTCTTGGCGCCCCTTCCGTCACCTGTGGACCTTTACAACCAGCACACTGACTTTTTTCTGCTTCTTCTTTCTTCATGACATGAGTTTTATTTTGTAAGTACTATGATTATCATTACTACTTTTTTGATGACTGTTTGTGATACTAAAAATGGCTATAAAATGGATCACTGTTATGACTCTGTTTTTCTTGCTATGTTACTTATTGATGTTCACATCTATGTTCTAGAGACAAGAAATATTTATCCTTCACCCATCTGTATGTAAATCAAATCCCCTGAAGAAGGAATACACCAATGTGACTACGGTCCTTTCCGAAACATGTTGGGAGATATGCATCAGCCACCTACCCCCACCACATTCACCTCACTTAGGTGATGGTTCGGGGTTGCTGGCATCGGGTGACAATATTCATGTTTGCTTTATATGTTTTTGCCAATATTATCTTTCAATCTACCTTATATTGACTGTATATGTTGGTCTTGTCCTTTAGACATCTTTTATCCCACTTTTGTATATCAATAAAGTTGGCACTGCTGGTGCCTTTTATGGCTAATACTTTTTCTACTTTTTTCTGCCTATAAAATCCAAAGGGGCGTCCCCCATATGCAATTTGTTGCAGACAATTTTTTATCAGCACTCTGTACATAGCTCATCCTACAACCCTGCACTCTGTATATAGCTCATGCCAGAACCCTGCACTCTGTATATAGCTCATCCTACAACCCTGCACTTTGTATGTAATGCACTCCAAACACTGCATTCTTTTATCCTTTTTTTTAAATGAATGTGCTGGGGTATGTATGTATCCATGAGACTCTTGCTTGTGGAACAATAATAAAAGCATATTTTATAGATACAAGGAAGCCCAAGTTTTGTTTAATGATTCCCATTAAGCTCCTCCCACTGTCAAAAGTTTGACCACGTCCACATTTGCCGCAGCGCGCTATGCAAGGTTACTTCCTTCCTCAAGTGTCCCTCATTCTGAAGTTCAAAAGTTGGGAGGTATGTTAACCACTTCAGCCCCGGAAGGATTTACCCCCTTCCTGACCAGAGCACTTTTTACAATTTGGCACTGCGTCGCTTTAACTGCTAATTGCGCGGTCATGCAATGCTGTACCCAAACGAAATTTGCGTCCTTTTGTTCCCACAAATAGAGCTTTCTTTTGATGATATTTGATCACCTCTGCGGTTTTTATTTTTTGCGCTATAAACGGAAAAAGACCGAAAATTTTGAAAAAAAATGATATTTTCTAATTTTTGTTATTAAAAAAATACAATAAACTCAATTTTAGTCATACATTTAGTCCAACATGTATTCAGTCACATGTCTGTATTCAGTCAAATGGCCTCTGAACTGACCCTATCTCCTGCGAACGGCAGCGCCATCCAATGGTGAGGCCTGAAAGGCTCACCAGGAGGCCAGAGGCCATTTGTTTCTTAGGATGCTAGTTCTGGCTTTTAAAATTTAGACCCAGATGTATGGTTGGAGGAATAGGGTTAGCTACATCCCTTATTGGCCTTTTACTAGCCCCTTTTCAATTTTATTTAGACCCTGTTGGTTCTTGGCCCTGATCGGTTCAATCATCCAATCCAGATCGTTTGCTTTTGATTGGGGATTCAGTGGCGATAAGAACTGGAGGGATGGTTCATTTTGTTCTGTCCATTTTGTGTCTAACTATACACACATATTGGGTATTGTGTTCATCTGCACAAAGTATTATGTTGGGTAAAGTTGTTTTATGTACAGGATTTTTTACGATCATGTATCGGTCTGTATGTGCTGCCTGGGCTACGTGGCCTCTGCTGGTCGCTCGCACTGTGGAGCGCATCCGGATGGCGGAAGTGTGCGCGGTGGTCCGGGCGGTCCATTGTGTGCAGCGATCCACAGCGAGGCTTGGTCCGGTCTAGCACTACTTAAGGTGGGTGACGCAGCGCGCCGCCTGTGCCCCTGGAAGACGTGATGATGTCACGAAACGCGTAGGGCGGAGCCAGACGACGCGCTGACGTCACCCCCAAGCGAGTTGCATTCCAGCAGGACGGGTTTGTCCGAGCTCCGGTGGCCACGGAGCCGGACTTAAGGCTGTTCTATCCATTTACACTCTGTAAGTGTGCATTTGTATTTTATCTACTTTTTAATAAATCAAATCGGTTTTACACTATGTGAGCTCCTTCTATATTTTATGGTATCTATGCCCCGGGTTCGTTGGAGTTGCTGATGATGAGATGACCCCTGGTGGACACCGCTGGCAGTTCCCATTTTTGGCTTCTAAAGATTCCTGCTTGCTGTGATCCTCTGTGGTGGGGGGTCATGGCCTTCTGGTAAGGAGTAACCCCTTCTATTTCTGGTGGTGGACCCTTCCTTGCTGTCACAGAACTTCATCATTATCACTTGGACTTTTTTTGTATATTGTTGGTGATTTGGATTTTTCATGACACTTAATTGATGTTTTATTCAATGGGACTTTTTTTATTATCACCAAACGTTTTTGCACATTGATTTATTTTCATTCATGATCACTATATGAATTTTTCTTCATTGTAAATTATTCATTATGTTTTATCAGTATTAGCGCAACCCCTTATTTTTCTTATGTTTTTCCACAATTGATGTTTTTGTGGGGATTGCTGCTTTTCACATTATTTGATTCGCACTTGGTTTTTAGCGCAGTTCTTTTCACAATTTTCTATATTTACTTGCAAACATCCAATTAACTACTGCTCTTAACCCTTTAGACTATAGTAGTTTAAACTCATGGATATTTTTGAATTTAGGGCGCAGAGGGTGGTTGATACCACCGGGGTTTTCGATTCCAAACCCACATCTGTAGACTCAGGAACAAGTGGTCTCTTTATTCGTTTAAAGAATCTGACTATATCCGAATTACATACACAATGGGACATAGCCTATCTTGAGACCTACATCAAGGAGGCCATGGTCCCCAGGAGTCTGAGGTGGGAAATACCCCCTCAAAAAGGAGATGTTGATCTAGAGGGGTGGTTTAAATACTTTAATGACTCCGGACTTGGCCTCCTGCGTTTCCTCGTCCAGAGGAAGACTGATAAACTAGCTCGTCTGGACGATGAGATCAAGATGGTTAAGGAGAAACTGACAACTTCGGTTTCTAGTGATGAGTATAGGGAATGTTCCAAAACCCTTCTTAAAACATTAGAGAAGGAAGAAAGAGACCAAAAGGTCAAAAAAAAGAAAAAATATTTAAGGGACAAGGAAGACTACCGGGCAGGTCTAGTCTTTGTCTGGCAGAAAAAACTTGCCTCAGAACAAGTAGAGGATATAGCTATGGACACACAACCGGCGAACGGGGGAGGCTTGATACCTATACTGAAACCTACCCCTGTCCAAAGGGAGAGGGGGTATCAACACTCCCCGACGAGGAACACTTCCAATAGGAATAAGAATAAGAGGAATAACAAAACCAAGGGTAAATCCCCTGCACCTACATCTATGTACCCCTACTCAGGTGCAACCCCCAACACATACAATAATCAGTATGATTATAATTATTCCAACCAGTCCAACCGTCAGAGGGTCAATTCCCCACGCCCATGGGGTACCCCAATGGGTGGACCGAGACCAGGTGCCTTCCAACGCCAACCTGGCCCCAATTACAGTAACTATACTCACTATCCGGTTCAAGATAGGGATTTTGGGTCCAATATCCCCACTCGCAACCGTTTTTTTCCCCTTTCTGATGCCGAGGCCCCGGGTTTTTATGACCAACAGTCCCAGGGATACACCTACAATGAAGCTGAGAGAAACAGGGGGCCTTATTACCCCGCCAGGCATGTAGGTGATTATGATCAACCAAGACCGAACCCTGTCCCCAGACCACAAGGCGTACAGGGTAGTTCTGATTTGGGTTTTTCCAGGACCAATCAAGGCCAAAAAAGGCCAGGAGAACGAAAAGAGGAGTCAGAGGGGGGAGGCGGGCCCAACAAACCAAAAAGAAGGCGCCCCTAGGAACCGGAGTGTTTAACTTGAGCAAACAGGTACTGACGGACTCTGAGCTACAACTATTAGATAAGGGTTTGAAATTTGCTCCGCCTAGAAACCTGAGCAAGTTCCAAACGTATATGGATATACACAAATATATACGGAAAATCAATATTAAGAGGTATATATTAAATAATCCCATTGTGAGTAATACGAGTGGTTCAGGCTCAGGCTTTAGACACTCAGGCCTTGCAAATGCCTCACTTTTCAACCCTCCAGGTTCCCTTGCCCCAGCTGTCAAAACATTTAAGGAGGTGGTTTTGAGGGATTTGGAACGCATTAGGGTCAAGAAAACAAAAATGAGCGTGACTTTGGAAGCAGGTTTAGATTCTCTGTGTAACAATAAATCATTGGTCATCCGCCCCGCGGATAAAGGTGGGGGAATAGTCATCCTTGATCGAAGCGATTATCTTGAGGAGATGCATCGCATCGTAGATGACCCGGATACGTACACCCCCCTCGTTAGGGACCCTGTGGCTAAGTACAAAAAAGAACTGGAGGTATTAGTGGATAGGGGTTATCGCCAGGGGATCCTGGACAAGAGGGAGAAACTCTTCTTAATACCGAGGGCCCCCCGTACCCCAGTAATTTATTATCTCCCCAAGGTCCACAAAAGCCTCACTTGCCCCCCGGGACGACCGATTGTCAGTGGTATTGATTCGGTTACGTCCCGGGTGGGCAAGTACATAGACCATTTTTTGCAGCCTCTTGTTCAGAAGGTTCCTTCCTTTATTAAGGATACCACACAGGTTATAAATATGCTGTCTCATATTGTGTGGAAGCCAGGCAAAAGGTTGGCCACTGCCGACGTGACTTCACTCTATACCATCATACCCCATGATTTGGGGTTTGAGGCAGTAGATATGTACTTGACTCGAGACTCTGACCTCGTTCCATCCCAAAGGAATTTCATCATGGAGTTACTCTATTACGCCGCGAGCCATAACTATTTTTGGTTCAATCACCAATTTTTTCGCCAAGATAGGGGCGTGGCTATGAGGGCAAAGTATGCCCCTAGCTTAGCCAATCTCTTCATGGCCAAGTGGGAGGAGGACGTCGTCAAGGCCTGGACCAGACCACAGGTGGTCTTGTGGGCCAGGTACATTGACGACGTCCTCCTCCTATGGGATGGCAGCGAGATTGAGCTTGAGAACTTCATGACCCTTTTGAATGAAAACGATAGGGGCATTAGGTTGAACTTTGAGATAAGCGCGGAGGAGATTAGTTTCCTTGATCTCAAGATCAAGGTTCAGGGGGACAAACTGGTGACGTCCACCCATTTTAAGGCAATGGACAGAAACTCCTTCATTCCCCTTGATAGTTGTCACCACGAGTCTTGGCTGAAAGCGGTCCCAATGGGGCAATATACACGCCTTCGGCGGAACTGTACAGAAATTGAGACTTTCGATAATCAAGCAGCTACCCTAACCGAGAGATTTGTTGAGAAGGGTTATGGTCAGGTTGCACTATCAAGATCTTTGGCACAAGTAAGGGACAAAGATAGATCCCTGCTACTAAATACAGGTCAACGACGGGAGATTGAGGGTGATTTTAATTTATCTTTTATCACCACTTTCTCCACTCAACATCGCCAGATCAAAGACCTAATAAAGAGACACTGGCACATTCTAACCACGGACCCAGTCTTGAGTCCGATTCTACCTAGAAATCCCCGTATTATATTTAAGGGTGCATCCACACTGGGAAATAAAATTGCCCCAACAGTGCAAGATCCACCTATTACCAACAGGTCCTTTTTCCATGACCTCACAGGGTACTATAAATGCAGGAACTGTCAAGTCTGTTCCCTTAATAGTAATAGAGGTAGAAAAATATGCCAATTTACGTCTACCAGCACCTCACGGGCCTATCAGGTTAAATCTTTCATAACCTGCACGTCCGAGGGGGTCATTTATCTTATTCAATGCCCCTGCGGATTGCAATATGTGGGCAGGACCAAGAGGGCCCTCAAAGTAAGATTGTCCGAGCATATTAATAATATCCGCAGGGGTTTTGATAAGCACCCAGTGTCGAGACATTTTGATGAGGTACATGGCAGGGACCCCTCCAATACTCTGTATGTTGGGATCGACAAGTACAGACCACATTGGAGGGGGAGCTCTCTTGTAAGGGAAATCTCCAAATGCGAAATGTCTTGGATCTACAGACTCCGAACTTACACCCCCTTTGGGTTAAATGTTGATACAGACGTCAATGCGTTTATTAACAACTCTTAATGCATTTCGACGTCAGTACCTATAGGGCTATATTGTAGACCATAGATATACAATCTTTTGTAATATTCTATGTTTTGTTATTGGCAACCTTGATCAGCTATTTGTACACCACACATTTTGACTAGCTTGAGTTAAGTTTTAATTTTAAATTTTAAAAGATATATTTTTTATATACCTTTTTTGGAATTTTATAATATCCACTTGGTAGTGTTTTACACCAAGTGGATATATATTGGCACTCCTATTTAGAATACAGGTATCTGCAGCATTTTCTGATACATCCACTAGATGGCGCTACCTATTAAGTGAAGTTGGTTGGTGACTACAATCAACACAATACTCCACTTCCGGTTTAATAACCCCGTTGTTTAACCGCTTCAATACCCGGCCATAGTCAAATGACGTCCACAGATGGGATCTCCCATCCTGGGTGGGCGTCATATGACGGCCTCGGCTTTCCGCCGCTACTGCGGGCCCCTGGGGGCCCGCAGAGCGGCGATCGGGGTACCGTTGTGTCCCTCAGGACACAGCCGTTCCCCGATGGGGGTATTGAAGCGGCGGCGGCGGCGGGCGGCGGGCGGCGGAGCGTCGGTAACGGCGGATGCAGAGCGGCATTGGGAAGCGTGTATGAGGCGGGTTCCGGCGGAAGAGGAGTGATCAGAGCGGTGATCGGGGCTGAGGCTTTTCCCCTGGATACAGCTCAGCCCCGATCACTGTAGCCAATGACATGGCTCTGCATCACATGACCGGCTGTGTCCAATCACAGCCGGTCACTAATGTAAACAAACACACAGTCACACAGTAACTGCTGTTGCTGGGCTCTTCTCCTCACACACCGATCCAGTGTGAGGAGAAGAGATCAGCTAACAGTGAGTTACTAATTACATGTACTACTGTGCCCAGATCGCCCCTCCTAAATAAAGAGTACCTGTCACCTCAGTACCTGTCACCTCAGTACCTGTCACCTCAGTACCTGTCACCTCAGAGTACCTGTCACCTCAAAGTACCTGTCATCTCAGAGTACCTGTCCATCACCTGCCACCAGAGTACCCGCCACCTCATCACCTGCCACCAGAGTACCCGCCACCTCATCACCTGCCACCAGAGTACCCGCCACCTCATCACCTGCCACCAGAGTACTTGCCACCTCATCACCTGCCACCAGAGTACTTGCCACCAGAGTACCCGCCACCTCACCACCAGAGTACCTGCCACCAGAGTACCCGCCACCTCATCACCTGCCACCAGAGTACCTGCCACCTCATCACCTGCCACCAGAGTACCTGCCACCTCATCACCTGCCACCAGAGTACCTGCCACCTCATCACCTGCCACCAGAGTACCCGCCACCTCATCACCTGCCACCAGAGTACCTGTCACCTCATCACCTGCCACCAGAGTACCCGCCACCTCATCACCTGCCACCAGAGTACCCGCCACCTCATCACCTGCCACCAGAGTACCCGCCACCTCATCATCTGCCACCAGAGTACCCGCCACCTCATCACTTGCCACCAGAGTACATACAGCCAGTCAGCCACTATGTCCAGAAAGATGTACACCCCAGAAGAGGCATACCAGATCCTGAGTCTGACCGATGAGAGCAACGGGGAGCTCTCACCGCTCAGTTCAGATTCTGGTTCTGATTCGGAATATGAGCCCCCCGAAGGCAGCACATCTGGATCAGATTTAGAGGAGGAAGTAGTCCGTCCAAAAAGACGACGATCTGAAAACCAGGCAGCTACCAGCAGTGCCAGCGGCGGTAGACCCCAGGAGGAAAGACCCAGCACAAGTGGACGCCAAAGAAGTAGGGCCCAAACCCATCTTCCAGATTCCTTGGCAAACCCATTGTGGCTGCCTTCTACCACAGGGTCAGCCACGATCCCCCCTTTTACAGCACAGTCGGGTGTGCAGGTCAACACTGCAGGATTTACACAAATGGATTTTTTTAATTTATTTTTCCCAAACGATTGGATTCAAGGCATCGTGGACCAAACTAATCTGTTTGCCCAACAATTTATTGCAGCCAACCCCAGCTCCAGCTATGCCCGCCCTTTTGAGTGGAGACCGCTAACAGTAGTGGAGCTAAAATTGTTTTTAGGCCTAACCCTGAACATGGGGCTTACAAAAAAAAATGAAATTCATAAGTATTGGTCGACCAGACCCATCCACCATATGCCAATTTTTTCAGCAGCCATGTCCAGGTCCCGATACGAAATCATAATGCGCTTCTTGCATTTCAATGACAACTCACAGTGCCCCCCCCGAAATCACCCAAACTTTGACAAATTATATAAAGTTCGCCCCCTAATTAATTTTTTTTCCCAGAAGTTTGCCGAAGTTTATGTCCCTGAAAAAAATATATCTGTGGACGAATCCCTGGTGCATTTCACAGGCCGGCTGGGAATCAAACAATATATACCCAGTAAGAGGGCGAGGTATGGCTTGAAGCTTAACAAGCTTTGTGAAAGTGCCACCGGTTATGTGTACGCATTCCGCGTGTACGAAGGGAAAGATTCCCAGCTCCAGCCCCCTGAGTGTCCCTCGTATATGGGAATAAGTGGGAAAATTGTTTGGGAGTTGGCATTCCCACTCCTCCAAAAGGGGTACCATATTTATATGGATAATTATTATACGAGTTTGCCCCTTCTCCGCCACCTACATCTCAAACAAACTTTGGCCTGTGGTACAACTAGAAAAAACCGAAAGGGCTTCCCACAGTGTCTTGTCACCACAAACATTCCAAGGGGGGAATCGAGAAGCTTGAGGAACGAAGAAGTGTTGGCTGTGAAGTGGAGGGATAGAAAAGACGTGTACATCATGTCCACCATCCACGATGACACCTCGGTGGAACTTCACAGAAGACGCGGTACCGTTCGCAAGCCTACCTGTATCACTGAGTACAATAAATACATGGGGGGGGTGGATTTAAACGATCAGTTGTTGCAGCCCTATCTTTCAACAAGAAAATCATTATTCTGGTACAAAAAAGTCGCAATTTACTTTTTTCATTTGGCCCTTTTAAATTCTTTCATAATATACCAAAAATCCACAGAAACACCCACCACCTTAATAAAGTTTATTGAAGACATTGTCACTGCCCTGATTTATCAGCAAGTATCCCCCCCAGAAAGCATTCGCTCCGATTCTGTCAGCAGACTACATGAGCGCCATTTCCCAGACCATATTCCACCAACAGGATCCGGAAGACGACGCCAAAAAAAATGTCGGGTGTGCACCAAAAGAGGAATTAGGAAAGATACGAGCTTCCATTGTACTGACTGTCCCTCCCAACCTGGCCTTTGCATCGGAGAATGCTTCAGGCGATATCACACTCTGGAAAATTATTAGTCCATATTTCTAATACTGCCATTTCCCCGTTTTTAATTTCTGTCCTGAATATTTACCTTCCTCAACCAACCATATTATTGCCTTCCATGTGAACCGACCCTGGCCTGTTTCTCGACTATGCCTCTGCCTACCGTCTGCATTGTTTTTCCGCCATGTTTTTGCCTTTCACGTGAACTGACCCTGGACTGTATCGACTATGCCTCTGTCTACCGTCTATTTCTGCCTTTTACCTGCACTGACCTCGGCCTGTTGACCATGTTTTTGCCTGCCCCTTGGATTGATCTTTCACCCTCCTACACAGGGGTCTCACATATGTGAGGGGCTCCAGAATAGTGTTCGGAGTTCAGAAAACCAGTTTTTGGTTTTCTGTGTTCCCATAACAGGGTCTGGTTGCCCGGAGGCTTCAAAGCGATTTGGGTGGGAGAAGCCTCTACCCCTGTCCCCATTCTTTCCTGACCAATGCCCTAAGCTTGATGGTACTGCCTGCTCCCTGGACAAATACTCTGGCTGTGCTGACCATACCTCTGCCTGCTGCATGTACTAACTATGGACAGTATTCCTGCCTGCTGCATGGATGATCCTTTGATCCTTTTGCTGCTGCTGACCACATCCCTGCCTGCTATCTGGACTAATGCTTTGGCTGTGCTGACATCTCTACCTGTACTGACTATTCTTGCCTGCTGCCTGTTTTGCTGTCGCTGTCCACGTTCCTGCCTGCTGCCTGGACCGATGCTCTTCTCTGTGGACCACTGCACTACTAAAACTGCAGGTAATCTTTTCTTTACCCTTTACTCAACAGAATGTATTTTGGTTTGTAATTGGTTTCTACAGTACATGCTATGTGTTAGAAATATGAAGGGCCTTCAACAATGTGATAGGTTGGCAGGAATTTATGTGTAATGTATGCTCCTAGAACAACTGACAGTGCTACTTGGATGTTGGGCCTCTGTATGTGGCCAGACTATGTAAAAGTCTCACACATTTGGTATCGCCACACTCAGGAGGAGTAGCAGAATGTATTTTGGGGTGTCATTTTTTCTATGTACATGCTATGTGTTGGAAATATCTTATGAATGGACAACTTTGTGTAAAAAAAATGTGTTTTCATTTTTTTTCCACAGTTTCCAAAAACTTCAGGAAAAAAATGAACCATTCAAAAGACTAATTATGCCTCATAGATTATACGTTGGGGTGTTAGCTTTCCAAAATGGGGTCATTTTGTGGGCGTTTCCGTTGTCCTGGTGCTCTAGGGCCTTCAAACATGTAATAGGTGGTTGAGAAATGAGATGTGTAATTTATGCTCCTAGAATGCCTGGAGCTGCTACTTCAATGTTGGGCCTCTGTATGTGGCCAGGCTGTGTAAAAGTCTCACACATTTGGTATCGCTACACTCAGGAGGAGTAGCAGAATGTATTTTGGGGTGTCATTTTTGCTATGTACATGCTATGTGTTGTAAATATCTTATGAATGGACAACTTTGTGTAAAAAAAAATGCGTTTTCATTTTTTTCCCACAGTTTCCAAAAACTTCGGGAAAAATATGAACCATTCAAAAGACTAATTATGCCTCATAGATTATACGTTGGGGTGTTAGCTTTCCAAAATGGGGTCATTTTGTGGGTGTTTCCATTGTCCCGGTGCTCCAGGGCCTTCAAAATTGTAATAGGTGATTGAGAAATGAGATGTGTAATTTATGCTCCTAGAATGCCTGGAGCTGCTACTTCAATGTTGGGCCTCTGTATGTGACCAGGCTGTGTAAAAGTCTCACACATTTGGTATCGCCACACTCAGGAGGAGTAGCAGAATGTATTTTGGGGTGTCATTTTTGCTATGTACATGCTATGTATTGGAAATATCTTATGAATGGACAACTTTGTGTAAAAAAAATGCGTTTTAATTTTTTTTCCACAGTTTCCAAAAACTTCAGGAAAAAAATGAACCATTCAAAAGACTAATTATGCCTCATAGATTATACGTTGGGGTGTTAGCTTTCCAAAATGGGGTCATTTTGTGGGCGTTTCCGTTGTCCTGGTGCTCTAGGGCCTTCAAACATGTAATAGGTGGTTGAGAAATGAGATGTGTAATTTATGCTCCTAGAATGCCTGGAGCTGCTACTTCAATGTTGGGCCTCTGTATGTGGCCAGGCTGTGTAAAAGTCTCACACATTTGGTATCGCTACACTCAGGAGGAGTAGCAGAATGTATTTTGGGGTGTCATTTTTGCTATGTACATGCTATGTGTTGGAAATATCTTATGAATGGACAACTTTGTGTAAAAAAAAATGCGTTTTCATTTTTTTCCCACAGTTTCCAAAAACTTCGGGAAAAATATGAACCATTCAAAAGACTAATTATGCCTCATAGATTATACGTTGGGGTGTTAGCTTTCCAAAATGGGGTCATTTTGTGGGTGTTTCCATTGTCCTGGTGCTCCAGGGCCTTCAAAATTGTAATAGGTGGTTGAGAAATGAGATGTGTAATTTATGCTCCTAGAATGCCTGAAGCTGCTACTTCAATG
Source organism: Lithobates septentrionalis (assembly GCA_037952835.1). Lineage (NCBI taxonomy): Eukaryota > Metazoa > Chordata > Amphibia > Anura > Ranidae > Lithobates > Lithobates septentrionalis. The sequence goes on from JBBDGP010001084.1 coordinate 73,123, forward strand.
TTGGGCCTCTGTATGTGGCCAGGCTGTGTAAAAGTCTCACACATTTGGTATCGCCATACTCAGGAGGAGTAGCAGAATGTATTTTGGGGTGTCATTTTTGCTATGTACATGCTATGTGTTGTAAATATCTTATGAATGGACAACTTTGTGTAAAAAAAATGCGTTTTCATTTTTTTTCCACAGTTTCCAAAAACTTCGGGAAAAAAATGAACCATTCAAAAGACTAATTATGCCTCATAGATTATACGTTGGGGTGTTAGCTTTCCAAAATGGGGTCATTTTGTGGGCGTTTCCGTTGTCCTGGTGCTCCAGGGCCTTCAAAAGTGTGATAGGTTGTCATCATATGAGATGTGCAATTTATGCTCGTAAAATGCCTGACGGTGCTAGTTGGATTTTAGACCTCTGTATGTGGCCAGGCTGTGTAAAAGTCTCACACATGTGGTATCACTATACTCAGGAGGAGTAGCAGAATGTATTTTGGGGTGTCATTGCAAGTATGCATGTGCTGTGTGAGAGAAATAACTTGTTATTATGACAATTTTGTGCAAAAAAAAAAAAAATAAAAAAAAAAAAAAAAAATTTCCAAGAATTGTGGGAAAAAATTACAACTTCAAAAAGCTCACCATGCCTCTTGCTAAATACCTTGGAATGTCTGCTTTCCAAAAAGGGGTAATTTGGGGGGTATTTGTACTTTCCTGGCTTGTTAGGGCCTCAAGAAATGAGATAGGCCTTCAGTACATCAGGTGTGATCAGATGTGATCATTTTTCAATGATTTGCACCATAGCTTGTAGACTCTATAACTTTCACAGAGACCAAATAATATACACTAATTTGGGTTATTTTTACTAAAGATATGTAGCAGTATACATTTTGGCCCAAATTTATGAAGAAAAATTACTTATTTGCAAAATTTTACAATAAAAACTAAAAAAAAGTGTTTTTTTTTCAAAAATTTCTCTCTTTTTTCGCTTATATTGCAAAAAATAAAAAAAACAGCAGTGATTAAATACCACTAAAAGAAAGCTATGTTTGTGAGAAAAAAATGATAAAAATTTGGTTTGGGTACAGTGTAGCATGACTGAGTAATTGTCATTCAAAGTGTGAGAGCGCTGAAAGCTAAAATTTGGTCTGGGAAGGAAGGGTGTATAAAAGCCCTGTATTGAAGTGGTTAAGGTAGAGAGGAATATTTTTTAAAAAATCTTTTTGAAATTTTTGTAATATTTTTAGAGCTATCGGATAGTGGTCCTTTTGAGGACCCCCTCTGCCCCAGTCCCCATCTATCCACCTGGAGCCAATTTAGTTCTATTTTCTAATTTGCGTTTTTTATTTTTATTTCTGTTAATTTTATGTTTTCCTCTGACCATCAGGGAGAACGACATACGCCTCCTGGTGAGCCTTTCAGGCTTCACCATTGGATGGCGCTGCCGTTCGCAGGAGATAGGGTCAGTTCAGAGGCCATTTGTTTCTTAGGATGCTAGCTCTGGCTTTTAAAATTTAGACCCAGATGTATGGTTGGAGGAATAGGGTTAGCTACATCCCTTATTGGCCTTTTACTAGCCCCTTTTCAATTTTATTTAGACCCTGTTGGTTCTTGGCCCTGATCGGTTCAATCATCCAATCCAGATCGTTTGCTTTTGATTGGGGATTCAGTGGCGATAAGAACTGGAGGGATGGTTCATTTTGTTCTGTCCATTTTGTGTCTAACTATACACACATATTGGGTATTGTGTTCATCTGCACAAAGTATTATGTTGGGTAAAGTTGTTTTATGTACAGGATTTTTTACGATCATGTATCGGTCTGTATGTGCTGCCTGGGCTACGTGGCCTCTGCTGGTCGCTCGCACTGTGGAGCGCATCCGGATGCCGGAAGTGTGCGCGGTGGTCCGGGCGGTCCATTGTGTGCAGCGATCCACAGCGAGGCTTGGTCCGGTCTAGCACTACTTAAGGTGGGTGACGCAGCACGCCGCCTGTGCCCCTGGAAGACGTGATGATGTCACGAAACGCGTAGGGCGGAGCCAGACGACGCGCTGACGTCACCCCCAAGCGAGTTGCATTCCAGCAGGACGGGTTTGTCCGAGCTCCGGTGGCCACGGAGCCGGACTTAAGGCTGTTCTATCCATTTACACTCTGTAAGTGTGCATTTGTATTTTATCTACTTTTTAATAAATCAAATCGGTTTTACACTATGTGAGCTCCTTCTATATTTTATGGTATCTATGCCCCGGGTTCGTTGGAGTTGCTGATGATGAGATGACCCCTGGTGGACACCGCTGGCAGTTCCCATTTTTGGCTTCTAAAGATTCCTGCTTGCTGTGATCCTCTGTGGTGGGGGGTCATGGCCTTCTGGTAAGGAGTAACCCCTTCCATTTCTGGTGGTGGACCCTTCCTTGCTGTCACAGAACTTCATCATTATCACTTGGACTTTTTTTGTATATTGTTGGTGATTTGGATTTTTCATGACACTTAATTGATGTTTTATTTAATGGGACTTTTTTTATTATCACCAAACGTTTTTGCACATTGATTTATTTTCATTCATGATCACTATATGAAATTTTCTTCATTGTAAATTATTCATTATGTTTTATCAGTATTAGCGCAACCCCTTATTTTTCTTATCAAACATGACATGCTTTAAAATTGCGCACAAACGTGCAGTGGCGACAAACTAGATACATTTTTAAAAGCCTTTAAAAGCCTTTACAGATTACCACTTTAGATTTACAGAGGAGGTCTACTGCTAAAATTACTGCCCTCGATCTGACCTTTGCGGTGATACCTCATGCATGGTGCAATTGCTGTATACATTTGACGCCAGACCAACGCTTGCGTTTGCCTTTGTGCGAGTGCAGGGGAGGACAGGGGTGCTTTTTTTTTTTTTTTTGCTTTTTTATCTTATTTTTACTGTTCTTTCCTTTTTTTTATTTTTTTTTATCATTTTTATTGTTATGTCAGGGAATGTAAATAGCAATAGGTAGTGACAGGTACTCTTTTTTGAAAAATATGGGGTCTATTAGACCCTATATCTCTCCTCTGCCCTCAAAGCATCTGACCACACCAAGATCAGTGTGATAAAATGCTTTCCCAATTTCACAATGGCGCTGTTTACATCCGGCGAAATCTAAGTCATGAAATGCTCGTAGCTTCCGGTTTCTTAAGAGATGATTGGAGCCACTCTGGTCAGCTGGCGGAATCACCGGTTGCATTCTCAGGTTCCCTGTTGGGACAGGAGAGCCAGAGAAAAACATGGAAGACGGTGGGAGGGGGGGGACATTCCCTCCCACTACTTGTAAAAGCAGTCTAGAGGCTAATTAGCCGCTAGGATTGCTTTTGCATTAAAGCCGACCGCTGGCTGAAAAGAATAATACCAAGATGATACCTAAACCTGCAGGCATCATTCTGGTATAACCACTCAAAGTCCAGCAACATACCAGTACGTTGCTGGTCCTTGTTGGGCATATATTGTAATCTTTTTTTTCATGCAGCCTGTGGGCTGCATGAAAAAAAAGAGATTGATTGGTGGGTATGCCCACCATTAGAATACCTCCCTTCATCCACCCACTTCTAATGATGGGCATACATGCACCATTTATATATGCCGAAGCATGGGGGCATCTGCCCCAAAAGTTAGGAGCAAATAGCTCTTCCGCCCCTGCTGCCCCCATGCTTCGGCATATATCACCTCCGCTGGAGTCGCGACTTTATATATCGTGGGAGCAAACGCTGTTGCTGTCAAGATAAATAAATCCGCTCTGCAGCTGAATGGCGTACCTGAAGACAAAAAATGGTTAACAATAAAACACAGTAAACAGTAAAGTATAAAAAATTGCATACCTGAAAAGCAAACATGATAAAACATAATAACAATAAAACATTGCAGAATAGAATACAGTAAAAAAGAGCAGAACAATAGAGGGAGAATAGAGAGAGAGGTAGAACAATAAAACAACAACTATTTTTGTTTTTTTTTATTTTATATATTTTTTTGTGTTTTTTTTTTTTTTTTTTACACTTTTTTTTGTAACTGTAACTTTTATAACTGTAACCGGTTCCAGGTTCGGGTCTCTCAAAATGGCATCTTGGGAGACCCTGTGAAAGTGTGCCTAGTCTGTGCAATGCTGTACCCTACGCTAATACTCAACTAGTGTATGCTAGCGTTCAAAACATTCACCAATGCAAAAACCAGGATTGTCAGGACAGGAGGGACAATAATAGCGGGTGTCACGCCTATATCCGGGCTTGCTGCAGACACAACATCTTTTTTGGGGGGGTTCGCTGGGTAGGGGTACTCGGGAGGACATAAAAATGCCTGTCATGCAGCCGACTGCATTTGGTTGGGGATGTGAATGGGGGAAGTACGGGTGCTGCAGAAGTGGTGGGTTCCCAATTAGGATTGGGGAATGTAGCAGGAAAGGCATTATGGGCACAACGGGCCTGTGTTTGTCTTCTTCTTGGTGGCAGCGGGACACTACTTGTGCTAGCCACCTCACCAGCTTGAACTGCACTTATGGGACTTGCCACGTCACCAAGTGTGACTGCAGTGCTGGTTTGATTACGACCGGGGTGTACTAGGCCGCTGGTGCTTGCCAGTTTACCAAAACGCTACCAAAAAAACTGTTAGCGATCACAGGGATCAGGCCTGACTCTGCGAACGCTGCAGTTATGTGTTTAGTGTTTTGTAAGTGACAGTGATTGATCGATACTGCACTTGGGTGGCCTGGGCTGGGCTGGGCGGAGCGGCAAAACGCAGGTGCTAGCAGGTATCTGGGATGATCCCGCTAACACTGCGTTTTTGGGAACCCTAAACTGCTGGGGACGCTAATATAGATCTGATCGGATCAGATATCGATCCGTTCAGATACTATACCACTAAGGGAGGTGTATGGTGCGTGCGTGGGTGTTAGCGCTACTGGCACTAACCTGACACTGCCTGGGGCTGGTGCTTGCCAGTTCACCAAAACGCTACCAAAAAAACTGTTAGCGATCGCAGGGATCAGGCCTGACTCTGCGAACGCTGTAGTTATGCGTTTAGTGTTTTGTAAGTGTCAGTGATCGATCGATACTGCACTTGGGTGGGCTGGGCTGGGTCGGGCGGAGGGGCAAAACGCAGGTGCTAGCAGGTATCTGGGCTGATCCCGCTAATACTGCGTTTTAGGGAACCCTAAACTGCTGGGGACGCTAGTATAGATCTGATCGGATCAGATATTGATCCGTTCAGATACTATACCACTAAGAGAGGCGTATGCTGCGTGCGTGGGTGTTAGCACTACTGGCACTAACCTGACGCTGCCTGGGGTGACGCAGACCCTATCTGACCCTAAAACCTAACTTATATCACCGCCGGGCGATCAAGGGGCTAAACCTTTATTAGGTAATAAACGGCGGGTGCCCTGACACTATAAAAAATAAACGAACTAACCAGCGTCACCCGTAACAGTTATACGGTGATCACTGGTGAAAGGGTTAACTAGGGGGCAATCAGAGGGTTAAAACCTTTATTAGGTAGTATATGGGGGTCCCTGACGCTATAAAACGCTGACGGCGAACCTATATATTTACCTCCTAACTAGCGTCACCAGTGACACTAATACAGCGATCAGAAAAACGATCACTTAGTGACACTGGCGACGGGGGGTGATCAAGGGGTTAAAACTTAATTAGGGGGGGTTAGGGGGGTACCCTAGACCTAAAGGGGGCTACCACTAACTGCAGTACCACTTCTAACTGTCACAAACTGACACCAATGCAGTAATCAGAAAAAAAAAAAACTGCTTGGTGTCACTGTGACGGGGGGTGATCAGGGGGTGATCAGGGGGTGATCGGGGGGGGTGATGGGAGGTGTAAAGTATGCTGTTTTACTGTAAGTTTGTTGTGTTGTGCACTTACTCAGATGTCTTCTCTCCTCGGTGCCGGGACGGAAAATACAGAGCCGAGGAGAGATGACATCACTTCCTCTTCTGCTGTTTACTATACAGCAGCAGAGGAAAATTCTCATTCGTTGGGAGCGATCGCGAGGGGGTGGCCATGAATGAGTGGCCCCCCCCTCAGCCTGGATCGCTCCCCTAACGATGCTGCCCGCGGGAGGCAGATCACGTACCAGGTGCATGATTTTGCCTGCCCGTGCCATTCTGCCGCAGTATATCTGCGTTAGGCGGTCGGCAAGTGGTTAAGGGGGTAAAACCTTCCGGGGCTGCAGTGGTCAAAGATGTTAACCTGAACATGCTGTCTGGCAGGGCAGGAAAGGAGGGGACAAGCATAAACCTTGCCCAAAACCCCCACCCACCTGGGAACCATATCATCCACGTGCCCTCAACAGGTCTACTTTGACACATACTGTATCTAAACCCAAGAACAAGAATGTAATACATTGCAGTTTAGTACATAGCTGTGTTGGATGCATTAATTTTCTTATTTCAGGATTTTATTTTATTATCACCTTATGATCCTGTCAATAACACACTTCCTGTCCTAAGGTGACAACATTCACACACTGTTCTGTATTAGGATAACAGCAACAGGACATGACTATTGGGAACTCCTGACCTCTTGTACATAACAAAGATAGGTGGTATTCTGTATTCCCCATAACAATATAATTGATAACATTGCAGCAAAGGTATTTATTGCACTATACACGCCTGCCTTTACACGTCCAGGAACTTTAATGGCATCCAGTCTTAGTCCGTAGGGTTCAATATTGAGTTGGCCCACCCTTTGCAGCTATAACAGCTTCAACTCTACTGGGAAGGCTGTCCACAAGGTTTAGGAGTGTCTATGGGAATGTTTGACCATTCCTCCAGAAGCGCATTTGTGAGGTCAGGCACTGATGTGGACGAGAAGGCCTGGCTCGCAGTCTCCGCTCTAATTTATCCCAAAGGTGTTCTATCGGATTGAGGTCAGGACTCAGGTCGGTCAAGTTCTTCCACCCCAAACATGGTCATCCATGTCTTTATGGACCTTGCTTTATGCACTGGTCCAAATCATTTGGCAGAGGGGGAATTATGGTGTGGGATTTTTTCAGAGGTTGGGCTTGGACCTTTAGTTCCAATGAAGGAAACTCTTAAGGCATCAGCATACCAAGACATGTTAGACAATTTCATGCTCCCAACTTTGTGGGAACAGTTTGGGGATGGCCCCTTCCTGTTCCAACATGACTACGCACCAGTGCAAAAACATGGTCCATGAAGACATGGATGAGCGAGTTTGGGGTGGAGGAACTTGACTGGCCTGCTACAGCTCATCTGATGATAAACTGATGATGATAAACATTGTGGCATTGCGACAATGCAATGTGGCAATGCGAATCAGATGATCCTCTGGTAGGATGGTTTAGTGATGTAAATAGCCATATTACCTGAAGACTCCAAGAACGACCTAGTAACCTGCACCAACAGGGTGTGCAAAACTCTAATCTAGCTTAACAGGCTGGCATCTGTCATGAGAATCTTTCAAAAGATGGGAGGGAAGGACTTACCCCAGCTCCAGAGCTGTCAGTGGAGGGTTGCACTGCACTAGGCGGAAGAGTTTGAACATGAAATCAGAGTGTCTGAAGTGTCTGCTCCGGAAAGAAGACTCTGGCCTGAGCTGTTTCCAGGACAATACCAGATACTCCAAACAATGAGTTTGTGCAACATCAATTTCTAGAGGGGTTAAGTACAGTATGTAAGCAAGGTCCACTTTTTGCCCCACTTAAGTGTATTTCTCATTTAAAATCCCTCCAGGGAGGAGGATGATAAAGAGGAGCTTCAGTCATATGTGTGAAATTTAAAAGTCAGCAGCTACGGGGCGTGGCCTGACTCTGCATGGCGTAGGACGCATCTTCCCGGAGCTCCGACAAGTAATCCTGCTTAACGGCTAATCCTTTGACTCAACAACGAGATACTGCTCACAAACTGACTCAGAAGCCGCCCGCTATCTCCTGTGGTCATGTCTCCCTCAAAAAGCCAAAAAACAAGCTGGCACAGTATCGCCGTCAGGACGGTGATGAGGGGGAGGATGATGGCGGCGCTGAGAAGGCGGGAGGAGAGCGGGGAGCAGGAGACACAGACAGGCTGCTGGAAGCTATTACTCTATGCCGCACCTCTCTCACCGCACAGATCGAGGAAGTAAAAATGGACATTTCACTAATAAGACAAGACTTCCAGAAACTTTGTGAGCGGGTCAGAGAGACTGAGACCCGCATAAGTGAAGTGGAAGATGCCCTCCCACCATTACAGGCTGATTCAGAACACGTGCAACGGCAGATTAAGCAGATCCTCGCTAAACAAGATGAAATGGAGAATCGCCTGAGAAGATGCAACATCCGCCTCATTGGTCTCCCAGAGGGGGCAGAGGGTAAGGACCCAATGACATTCCTGGAGCAACTACTAATTACTACTTATGGGCGTGAGGCCTTTTCCCCTGTGCTGGTAGTTGAGCGAGCCCACCGCATACCAGTGGGACTCCCCCGCAGGGAGCTCCCCCTCGCACCTTTATCGCAAAACTGCTCAATTACAGAGATAGGGATGCCGCCCTGCGTTTGGCGAGGGAGAGGGGCAATATCACTGTTGGCAATATCAAGGTTGCAATCTTCCCCGACTTCTCTGCGGAGATACAGAAAAAACGCCAGGGATTTATGGAGGCAAAACGTAGGGCTGGGAAAAAAATCGATTTAAATCTTGAATCGAGTTGAGAGGTCAAATCGATTCAAAATTTAAGCAAATCGATTTTTTTTAGATTTTTTTTTTTCACCGCGCCGGTCCCGAGGCGCTGCGGGCATGAGTTTTTAGGCGAGGCCGCGGCTTCGGCCTAGTCCGCGGCTACGGCCGGACGCCGCGGACTAGGCCGAAGCCGCGGCCTCGCCTAAAAACTCATGCCCGCAGCGCCTCCGGACCGGCGTGGTTTCCAAAAAAAATAAAAACTCGATTCGAATCGTGAATCAAGTTTTTTTTAAGAAAATCTCCCAGCCCTAGCAAAACGGCAACTATGCACTCGCCACCTAAAATACTCCATGTTATTCCCAGCACGACTGCGAGTGGAAAGTGGAGGGAAGGTACTATTTTTTGAAGATCCACACGAGGTCATTACCTGGTTGGAACGTAAAGAGGCACCTAACAGAGGAGAATAGCGGAGCGTCAGAAGAGCCGTATAGTGAGATAATGTCATCTCCTCTTTTTTCCTATGCCACCTGACTAGCCTGTTATACCCTATGGCACACTGTCTGAAGGGCTCTTCAGACAGCAACGTTACAAAGGCAATCTCCATGCTTGCTACTATGAGGCCAGAGTTGCTGACAGGAAAACCTTTTGAATGTTGGCTAGGAAACTGACTACTCCTTTCGAAATGTGAGTCCACACTATTGTTTTTTTTTTTTTAACTTTTTGTTTCTTGCACTCCTTTGTTGATAACTTTCTCCGGGGCTATGGGACTATGTTGATTCTGCGAAACGCACACGCAGTGCAGCGAATTGTTTCCCCACAATCCGCTGGGGACCACCATTGTGCATACAGAAGGAGGAACTGGAATGTTTCACCGTCGAGAATTGGCTCCTCTTCAAGACAGATGTCTTTGAACCCCTTCGTACAGAAGAGATTGACCCAACGAAATTGCCCACCTCGACGGATGAAACTAACATGTGTGTTTTTGATTTTTTCCTCTTATTACCTCTTTTTTCTCAACCCACCGATACTGACTTTCCCAGTCGGAAGTTCTCAGTTGTTGAGGGACTACACCCGCAACCAGTTGGGGAGAGTGCAGGGTAGGGTGGGGGGAGGGGGGAATGTTATTAGGGATAAGCTTAACGGTTATTGCTACGTGCATACAGGTTTCTATTAAACAAGGTATAATTCTGAACAAGTACGGACATCTTATGTCACATGCACAATTGATGATGTTATTGGTGTGTGGGAGGGTATTGGGGAGCTGGCTCATGGGGAACTTGGGTAATACTTTACCAGAAATGTACAATATTCTAGATAACCTAATATGGTGTCGGTAAAATTTCTTACTTGGAATGTGCGGGGCCTGCGCGAGAAAATAAAGCGCACGGCAGCCTTCACGTTCCTTAAGAAACAAAGAGCTGACATGGTGGTGTTGGTAGAGAAACATGTGGAAGGCAGACTACAGATGGCCCTGCGACGTCCATGGGTTGGATGGGCGTTCCACTCGGTGCACACGTCTCATTCTCGGGGAGTATCGGTGCTCATAGCAAAATCACTACAATTTGAATTATGTGAAGTTTGCACTGACCCCCAGGGGAAGATATGTGTTCCTATCCGCTAAATTATATGGAGAACCTTTCCTTGTTATGGCCTGTTATGTTCCCCCCCCCATTCTCATTATCAATCATTATGGAGGGGCTATCATTCATGGCTAAATACTCGACAGTACAGGCTGTCTGGTTGGGGGACTTTAATGCCACATTAAATGCATTCCTTGATAGGCTTAGACCCTTTCCCTTAACCACAGGGCAGACTGGAAATACTAAGTTCTCTAAAATCATTTCTTCCATTCATCTAATCAATACCTGGAGACATAAATTTCCACAGGTACGTGAGTACTCTTGTTTTTCTGCCACCCACAACTCCATGTCCCGTATTGACCTCATTCTTATATCCCAACAACTCACACCCAGACTGCTAGAGGCAAAGTTTGGCCCCAGATTGTTGTCAGATCATAGCTCATACTCAGTGGTAATTAGCATACCCCTGAATAGACCCCCGCTGACCTGGCGATTGAATCCATTCTGGCTGTCTTTGTTGCCAGAGGAAGATACAGTTACCACAGAGTGGGAACGGTTCTTCATGGAAAATGACCATTCCGCCCCTGTTCAGGCGGTGTGGGACTCATTTAAGTTACATGTTCGTGCAACCTTAACCTCCCGCATAAATAAGATAAAGGCAGACTCCACGGTGGCCTTTGACAAGGCGACGGCAGAGCTCTCATCCTTAGAACAAGCTTACGTAACTGACCCCTCTCCATCAAATGCTAATGTGCTTAAACTACAGGAGAGAGTAGTCTCACAATTGCAATATGAAAAGGCCAGGCAGAAATTATTTTTCTCTAAACAGAAACAATTTGAACATGGGGAGAAGGCCGGTAGACTCCTTGCTTATCTAGCGCATAGTGAAGATAGACCCCCAGTTGTCATTACTTTACATGGTCATGGGGGACAACAGATTACAGACCCCGCCGCTATAACATCCAAATTTAGAGAATTCTTTAGTGATTTATACACCTCTACAGTCATGGGGGATACGACGCACATGGACCAATTTCTTGACAAAATCTCACTCCCCCAGCTCTCAGAAGAGCAGATAGCCCTCCTTGAAGCACCCCTCACCTCAGACGAAATAGCAATTGCTATTGCAAGTTTTGCCACATCTAAAGCCCCAGGTTCAGATGACCTACCAATAGAATTTTATTACCAATTCAGCGAGTTACTCATACCGAAACTACTAATCTTGTACAATAAGCTTTTTGAAACCCTGATATTGCCACCCTCTGTGAGAGAAGCCACAATAGTCCTAATACCCAAACCAGGCAAAGACCCGGATATCCAGAATCCTATCGTCCTATATCCTTATTACAAGTAGATATCAAAATACTAGCTAAACTACTCTCCTTGCGCCTAAATCAAGTAGTACTCTCGCTGATACATACAGATCAGGCAGGGTTTATGCCAGGCCGTAACACTTCCTTCAACCTTAGAAAATGATTCATTAATTTACAGGCCGCACATGACAACGTGGGAACTCGGGTAGTGGTGACATTGGACACAGCCAAAGCATTCGATTCGGTAGAATGGAGATATCTGTGGAGGTGCCTGGAGGGATACGGCTTCGGGCCCAAGTTCATTAGATGGGTTAAATTACTGTATCAACACCCAAAAGCTAGGGTGTTGGCGAATGGCTGGCCGTCTCAGGTGTTTGACCTCAACAGGGGCACAAGACAGGGCTGCCCACTATCCCCACTCCTATACGCATTAGCTGCTAAACCCATTGCCGTGTCCATCCGTGCAGATCCAGAGATCAGAGGGCTGACAGTCGGACATTTAACAGAAAAAATCAGTCTCTACGCCGATGATACTCTACTTTATTTGGCTGACTCAGGTCCCTCCCTTCACAATGCCCTTCAAATGATTGAGGAGTTTGGGAAGTTCTCTGGGCTGAAGATCAATTGGGAGAAGTCTCAGATTCTCCCGATTGACAGTTTTCCACCCACAGAGGAGCAGACCAACTTACCGCTTCAGAGAGTGGCCTTAATCAAATACCTGGGTATCCAAATTTCTAGATCCCCGTCAGACTACATAGCTCTTAATATCGAACCACTATTTTCCTTAGTTAAATCTAAAATATATGCTTGGTCCCGCTTGCCTCTGGGGGTGTGGGGTCGTATTAACTTAATAAAGATGATATTATTACCCAAAGTACTGTATATCTTATGGCACTCCCCTGTATACATCCCCATCAAATACTTCAAATCGTCGGAGGCTCTCCTCAAGCCCTTCGTGTGCGGTAATGACCGACACAAACTCTCCTGGCAGACACTTAAAAATTCAACTGACATGGGTGGAACTGCTCTTCCGGACTTTAATAACTATTATATCGCATCACAGCTATCCCAGCTTTTCCATGTTGACAAATCGGACAGAGACCGTTTCCTAACCCTCCTATGCCCTAGCTGGGCACAAAGCACTGGAGAGCCTATGACTGCTATATCAGTAGGAGCAGAGAATATGCCATCGAGGGAATACAGACAGTCCATACTTTTTCAATATAGGCGTATATGGGACATAGCATCGACCAAACTAGACATACCAGTATACAATGACTATACACCGCTCTGGCACAATAAACATTTACAAGAATTTTATCACCTCCAGAACATAGACCTATGTTCCTCGAGGGGCATATACTACTTACACCATTTGGTCACTCACGGTGCCTTTAAAACCTTCGAGGTACTCCAGGAAGAATTTACACTTAACAACAATATGTTTTATCGCTTTCTCCAGATCCGCCACGCAGCACTGACGCAGTTCTCACAGTCTTTGCCACAACCCACCCCCAATCCCATTATAGCAATAATCAAAGACACCGACCCCCAAAAACTTATATCATTCTTCTACACCCTGCTTTCTACACCCATTTCGTCAAAAATGGCTTACGCCTTAAAACCCAGATGGGAGGGAGATGTGGGAACAATGGAGGATGAGGAGTGGGAGGAGGCCTTAGAAACTTGTAAGAATGTGTCCCCCAAACTCTCAGACAGATTGTCCCAAATTTACATACTTCACCGAGCATATCTCACCCCTCTCAGAATAGCAAGATACAAAAGTAACCAGCCCACTACATGCCCGATGTGTAATATTACAACGGGGACTTTCTTCCATCTTACATGGTCATGTTCCAAGATACAGGAATATTGGAAACAAATAGTAACCTTTTTACACAATGTCATGGGATCTCCCCTAGCGCTGGATCTGAAGTCGTGGCTACTAGGGATTTTCCCTGATATTATCCAAAAATTCACAAAAACATTCCTACAAGAAACTTTGTTCTCAGCCAGGAAAATAATTGACTTGAACCCCCAACTATTCTGGAATGGAAAAGGGATATAAACACAAACCTGCCGTACAAGAAATTCTTATATATTAATAGAGGCTGCCCAGATAAATATAACAAAATCTGGGACAGATGGCTACAAGAATCCAAAACTTGTACATAAGAGTTGTAATCATAGATCTAGGAGATATATTGTATGAAAATATTACATATCTTGCCAAACAGTTTGTAACCTATCCTTACATAAATAAGTGCCCACCACACATGTAATGACTTGAACATATGATGTAACTACCGTATATGCTCTGTTACTGTAAATGTGTTGTTCCTTTTTTTTTCTACTACATGTGATATGTATACCTGTGACTAAATAAAACCCTTTTGAAAAAAAAAAAAAAAAGTCAGCAGCTACAAAAACTGTAGCTGCTGTTTTTTAATAAACATTCACCTGTCCAAGGATCCAGCGCTGTCCTCACCCGAGCCAGTTTCTTCACTGGTCACTGGTAACTCGGTACCTGCCCCCCCAAAACAAGAAAAATCCAAATGTGGCAAAAGATTGGGGGCGGGGGGGGGGTGGTCGTGGGAGGAAGAGCAGAAATTCCCCTTTTGGGTGAACTATCTATCTAGAAACTGAGATTGACCCTTTTTTTTTTTTTTGTTTTTGTTTTTTTTTTTCACAGAGAAGAAAAAAAAAAAAGAAAACAGAAAACAAAAAAAGCTTCCTATTTATTTATCTCCCCCCCCCCTCGTCCCGCCCCAAAAAAAAACAAAAAAAACAGGGGGGGAAAACACACCCCATTCCCCCCCGGTCCCCCTCTCTCTCTCCTACCTCTATATTTCCATAATCATCATACATCTCTCCGTATTCCTAAATTCCAGCCATTTCAACCAAGTCCTGCAATATTTCTCCCGTATGCCATCCGTTTTGACTGTATATTGACTCTTCCATGACTCTCACCCATTCCACCCTTGTTATCCACTCCCTTAACCCTGGGGCTTCCGGGTTTTTCCAAAAGCGAGGGATCAGCGCTTTAGCAGCGTTCAGGAGATGCGGGACTAATGACTTGCTATATTGGGATACCTCTTTCTCTGTATCGTGGAACAAACACGTCCATGGATTTTTATTAACCCGTTCCCCCGTTATTTGCAGGATTTCTCCCAAGATTCCCTCCCAGTAAAGCTGTATTTTGGCACACCCCCACCAGAGATGCGCAAAGGTTCCTAAGGCCCTGCACCCCCCCAAAAGGTTGGGGGAGTCTCAGGCCCATACTCATGCGCCCTCTGGGGCGTCACGTACCACCTAGCTATTAACTTATAGGCCATTTCATACGTCTGGGTGTCTCTTACCGGTAAGTAAACCATTTTTAATATCTTACACCTATGTTCCTCGTCTCTCAGGTATCCTATTTCTCTTTCCCACTTCTCCAAATAAGTGGGGAACCCATTACTTCTTCCCCCTTAAGCACTCTGTAGAATTTAGATATACTGCCATTTACACTCGAGGGGGAGCTTAGTAATATTTCTATTGCTCTTAGTTGGTCTCTTCCCCTCAATGGTTGTGGAAGTGATTGTGAAAAGTGCTGTATCTGAGCATACCTCCATTTGTCCAGTGGTTTATTTGCCCATACCCGTGTGATTTCTGTGTAGGTGCATAGTCTATTTCCCCTCATCACATCCTGTAATTGTATCACGTCTTTTTTAGCCCATCTTGTAAAATATAAGTTCTCCTCCTTCCCAGGCTTGAAATAATTAGTGTTCAATAATATTAGTGGTGAATTATATTCCCAATGGAATCTCTTACTTAACCCATCCCAAATCTTAAATGTGTTCCTAGTCAAAAAATTAATACCGTGTCCTAACTCACGAAATTGTGGTGGGATCCATATCATCTTTTCTATGTCAACTACTTTGTGCGATTTCTATATTCACCCAACTTTTCTCTTGTTTACTATATATAACCAATCAGTGATTCTAGAGAAAGAAATGGCTTGGTAGTACTTTTTGAAGTCCGGGGCTCCCAACCCTCCCTGTTTTTTTTTCCTTCACCAGGGTATCATACGCTATCCTAGGGCGTTTACGTGCCCAAATAAACCCCAAAGTTATAGACTGTAGTTTTCTAAAGAAGACAGGAGGAAGAGCTATTGGGATCATTTGGAAGGTATAAATTAGCATAGGCAGAACAAACATTTTTACAGCGTTTATCCTGCCAATCCATGATAAGGCTCTATGCCTCATCCTATTTAGTTGGTCCTTGATCTTATTAAGTAAGGGAATATAGTTAGCAGTAAACAAATCCCTCGGAGTCTGTGTCAATTTTATACCCAGGTACCCTAACTCCCTCCTGCACCAAGTAAGAGGGAACCTAGGTTGGATTGCCTTCTGTTCTCGCAAAGGGAGCGTTATGTTTAAAAGCTCTGATTTACCAACATTTATTTTGAAATTTGTCAATCCTCCATAGCGCTCGAACTCCTTGAGCACTATGGGGATTGTTGTTCTAGAATAGGTGATATAACGGAGTAAATCATCGGCAAATGCCGCTACTTTATACTCCCTTTCTCCCACCCGGATTCCTTTAATGTCTTCATTCTTGCGAATCGCAGCTAGTAATGGTTCCAAAGTTATTATAAACAAGATTGGAGAGTGGAGACAGAGGGCAACCCTGTCTTGTCCCGTTAAATAATTCAAGGGGAAAAGACAGGGTTCCGTTTACTCTAATTCTAGCCTTTGGATGTCCTCCTCTCCCCAATTCCTAGGTGCTTCAATGTTTCAAATATAAATCCCCAATCAACTCTATCGAAAGCCTTTTCGGCATCAATTGACATTAGAGCCGCCGGGGTGTCGCTCCTGACTACTTCCTGCATCAGAAAGATTGATTTCAGAGAGTTGTCCCTCCCCTCCCTTCCAGGTACAAACCCCACCTGGTCATTATGTACCCACCGGTGCAGCTTGACTTTCAACCTGTCTGCAAGTATTTTAGCGAAAATCTTTATAGCTGCATTTAATAACGAGATTGGCCTATAACTGCCTGGGGATGCTGGGTCCTTTCCTTCTTTCAAGATGAGGGTAATATGAGCCAAGAGGGACTCTTCTTGGGACATCTCTCCCTCGCCCAGAGCATTCAGGTAATTACACAATTTAGGTACTAAAAGTTTAGAGAATTTTTTATAATACGCTATGGAGTATCCGTCGGGGCCTGGGCTCTTTCCCAGGGCAGTATTACTTATCGCTCTTTCTACTTCCTCCTGCGAAATGGGAATCTCAAGGAGCTCGACCTCCTTCTTCTCTGCCCTGGGAAGGTCTAGGCCCCGCAGGTACTCCCTCATCACCTCCTTCCTACTTTCGCCCACTTCCGCATTCCGGCCTACCTTATATAAAGCGCTATAGTAAGAGTAATCCACCCCCCCTCATGCCTAATTTTGGGTATGAAGGTCGTATTCTTTTTTTCCTTAACCTTTCTCGCCATCCACTTTCCTGACTTGTTGCCCTCCTGGTACATATCCTTATTAATAGTGTAGAAGGCGCATTTCCTTTCCTGTTCTAATAGTTCATCCAATTCTCTTCTTTTCCCTATTAGCTCTTTCTTTTCAGGTATCCCCCTAGGTCTTGTACCCTGCTCTAGTTCCTGGATCTCCCTATAAAGGCGTGACATCTTCCCCCCCCCCCTTTCTTTCTTTTTTCCTGCTCCAATACCAATCAGGATCCCTCTTATGTACACCTTATGCGCCTCCCAGAGGGTGGCCCTAGATATTTCTGCTGTATCGTTTGTCTCAAAATAATTCTTCAATTCCTGCTCTATTTTTTCCACAGAATCCGGATCATTCAGTTTCCAATTCATCCTGGTCCGAGCAGCCCCAGCGATCTCCAATTGGATTTTCACTGGGGCATGGTCGGACAGGGTGATTGCTTTAATTTCTGCAACCTTCAGGTGTGGGATTAACTGGTGTTCAATTAGGATATAATCTATCCTTGAAAATGATTTATGGACAGAAGAGTAATAAGTGTAATCCCGTTCCTTTGGGTGGCAAATCCTCCAAGCATCCATTAACTGAAGACTCATTAGCATTTTTTTTTAGTGCCTCATATTGTGTTACAGATTTTGAGGCGCCCCTTCAAGTATCCAACCCAGGGTCCATGCTCCATTTTAGGTCCCCTGCAATTATTAGTTTGCCTTCCTTAAAGATCTCAAGCTTCTTCAATACTTCCCTTAAAAATTTATCAGGGTTTTTATTTGGGGAATAGATATTCGCTATTGTACACATCATATTGAATATCTACCCCTTCATGAAAAGAAACCTACCCCCTGGGTCGGCCAGCCGCTCACCCTCTACAAACATCATCGTCCTATCGAACCCAATAGCCACACCCCTTGAATGTGTTGATCCTGCATCCCCATAGAACCACTTTGGGAACTGATGTGACGCCAATCCACCTCCTGATGAGTGTGTGATATAAGTCTCCTGTAGGTACACCACATTTGCTCCCAAAAACTGCAACTCCTTGTTTATTTTGTACCTTTTTTTTGCTGTATTAAGTCCCCTTACATTATACGTGACAAAATTTACGACTCCCATACTTCACCTCAATAAGAGTGTCTGGCCAATCCAGTAGGGCACTCCAAGGAGAGAGAGAGAGGGAAGAAGAGAAAAAAAAAAAAAAAGGAGAAACCCCCCCAACCCTCTCCCCAAGTCCCCCCCCCACACCCAACCCCCCCTCCCCCCACCTCCCACCTAGTCTGGAACAAATCGCCTAAAGAGGCTGGGCAGACCCCCCTGTTCATTATATGGATCTGGTGGACATCAACCTGGTGCTACCCTGACCCCATATTCCCTAGCGGGCTCACGTCACAGACTCCTCCAAGCCCACCCCGGTTGCCCCCCACCCCGCTCAACTCGTGCTGGAGCTAACACGCACCCTCAAGCTCTACCTCGTTTCTGCTAACTGGAACTACTTCCCGGCCCCCCTCCCCCTCTCCATCCCGTTATCCTTCGAGTAGGTAATACTCTCTCCTCCTCTCCCCAACAAGGGATGGGGGGGGGGTACAATGTCCAGCTTACTGCAGAAGTCCTCCAAATCTTCAGGGAATCTCAGAATTGCAGTTCACCCATTTTTTTTTCCAATTAAGCAGGCTGGGAACCCCCATTGGTAGAATATCTCTGATGATTTCAAAAGCCCTATAAGAGGTTTCAACAGTCTCCTTCTTGAGAGGGTCTCCGCCGACAAGTCTGAATAAACCTGTAGTTCCACACCTTCAAAACCTATACCTGGAAGCTGCCGCAGTTTTCCCATAATTTTTGATTTTTCTTCTGTATAATGGAACCTTATTACCACATCTCTCGGGCCCTCTGACTCAAGGGGTATTGTGCGTTCCTATGGACTCTATCTAGTTTCAGAGGTTCTGTTATTTCTTTATCCAATAAGGGGTTGAACAGCTGCTGTATTATTGAGGTCAGCTCTTCATTCCCATATTTTTCAGGAAGTCCTTTAATTCGCAGATTTTTACCTCGACTGCGATTCTCCTGGTCTTCTATTTTGTATAGTAGACTTCTATTTGTGCTTTGTAAATATTTTAGTTGCTTACTGATGTCCTCTAGTCTTCGCTCATGATCTTCTAATCTGCCCTCCGTCTCTTCTACCCTTCCAAGCACTTGCCCAATGTCTGTTCTTACAGCCACTATGTCCACTTTCAGTGATGTCTCCATTTTTAACAGCATCTCTGCTAAAATTTCTTTGATCTGTAGGGCTTCCTCCAGCGTTATCAGCTGTGCTGGCCTTTTTCCTGCTAATTCCTCCTCTCCTCTAATTCCTCCTCTCCACCACTCTTCCTCTGTGGCCCCTCTTGGGCCTTAGAGCTACTCTGGTGAAGGCTCCCATTGCTTCTTGGCCTTGTAGTTTTACCCTCCTGTATTTTCCCTGTTTTGTTCTCTTCTTCTGCCCCCTTCTGTCTGCTAGTTCCTGGCCGTATTGGGGCCCCTACTCTAGGGCTTCCCTGCGCCTCTTCCGCAATGCTGGAATCTGCGGACATATAGCGTTGGATCCCACCAGGGCTTAGCACAGCAGTGGCGCCTTTATTTGCTTTAGTTGATTTTCCATTCATTTCTCTGGTTTACGCCCCACCTAAAATGGCGTGGGGTCTTAATTTAGTCCTGAATAGGTACCAGCTTATGTGCAGTTATTCAAAAAATCCACTCATGCAATTCTTTAGTTTAGTTATAAGCGGGGAAAGAACAAACATTCATGTGACCACCTCTTAATGATCGTGCATAGTTAGTTATCAAACTTAATCCAGCATAAGCATGAGCATAAGCACCGTAAGATCTTCCTACAGTCCTGGGCTAATCTGGGAGAGAAGCATACATGGGAATCCCCCAGTAGCAGTCCCAGTGTGTTAGGTAACAGGTGGGAGGGGGTGTCCCCGTCCTCGTCCTCCTCTATCTTCCAAGCTCCTTGCCCACACAATTCCAAGCAGTCTCTCCTCCTGATATCCACTGACACATTACCCTTTGACCGGCATTGACAGGGAGCCTTGTATCTCGGCAGGCACAGGGGGGATTCCCAGCCCTGCAAACAAATCCAGTCCCCCACACAGTCCGCCAAGTCAGGGAGATCACACAGCAAAAAATAAGAAAGCTCTCACCTCCTCCATGATCAGAAAGTCACAGGGTCCTGCAGTATGACTCCCCCTTCCCGCCGCAGCGTTCACGTCGTCTCGCGGGCAAAGTGAGGGAGCCTCGGCAGATTCGACAGAGCCCCGCTCCAGCTATCGCTATCTGGTTTCCCGGGTTTGCAGGAGAGGAGGAGGGGGACGTATACAACCACCGGCGCTTACCGTGAGCCACGCCGGCTTGGCAGCAGATCGTCTGGCAGGGTAGCTCCAGCCTTCGGTGCCATGCTCTCAGCGTCCCCTCATGCCGGCAGTAGACAGAGCGGAGCATCAGGCGGGGCAGGGGTTCCCAGAGCGCGCTCAGAGCATCCTACGTATTGACGCTCCACCCCATCCTAGCACCCCACCCTGAGATTGACCCTTTAGACTTCCCTTGGAAGGGTTCCCCTGAAGCTGGGCACAGAGGAATACCTCAGAAAAACTCAGAGACTTGTCATATATAAATGGAGGATGCAAAGCATGGAGGATTGAGAGAGAGGTGTATTACTTTATTGGAACTGTGACTGTTATAATAAAATAGCATTGGACTGAGCCTCTGGCTTCATGTGTCTGAAGTGGATTCCAGTTGCTGTTTGAGTCCTGGGAAGAACCCTGTTAGACCAAGCTGGATAGTGCATCCCTGAGAAACTTCCCGCACCTTGGTGTATTCAGCAGTGTCTTAAACCTGGTCTAGCTAGGGGCCAGTGATGGATAGGCAGAGGGAGAGGCTTTATCGTGAAACCACAAGAAACCTTCAGGCTTTAGGTATCTGGTAACCCCATCACAGAGACACAGAGACCAGGAGCATGGTGAGTGGGCCTTGCAGTTCGGCTCTTTGTCACTGGCACACCATGCGTGTGGATGGTGGGCAAACATGTAAATCTGTGAGGGCTCTGTGTACTCATGGCTGGTAAGTGAACCTGGGTGAGCCCTGTATGCTGCATGGGCCCGATAGACTGAGTAGTGGGCTTTTCATGCACGAATGGATGGCCCCATCCTCCAAGTATCCCTCTGAATATCCAAACAAAAGAACTCACTGCTCCAGGTGAGACAGGAAGCCTAATGATATCACGGCTCGGCTCACCTCCGCATACGATCAACACTGAAGAAATGACTGCACTCCAAGATCCATCAAAATTCTTGTTTAATAAATGAACATCCCAAGTGTTACAGACAGTTCAAATTGTGGACGCGTTTCACACACTAACAGGTGCGCTTATTCATTACAAAGATAAGTCAGCATTATTCTCCTTATATAAACCTATCCAATATAGCAACATGTGATACAGATCATTAAATTGCAGACTTCTTTCTAGCCACATGTGATTCACATAAACACTAATGAGAAAGAAAAAGACACAGACATATAAACTTGCACATATTTGGATATCCATTCATAAATAGGGTTAATGGTAGTGATGAGGATATATCGGTATAGACATTTCATGTGCTATGAAAAAACCGGTAAAGATTGTGTACATATGAAGTATGTGTAAAAAATATAAATGTGCATATAGAAGAGAGAAAACATCCAAATTTAAAAGCATTATAACCTATTCATATCCCAATGGTTAAAAATGAATATATGTTTGCTATACTCCAATAAACCTGAGTAAATATATATGTGTAGCACCCTCTACCTGAAGGTAGGTTCTAGAGTAGTATTTTCTTTAGCTCAGGGCCCAAGTGCAGGTAAATTTAGCCAGGCCTGTGCTTTAGGCTGGGCCTGGTTGTTTGATTTGGGACTGGGAGTGTTCAGTGCAGTGGTAGGTATGGCCACCTGTGCTCTGACTCAGTGGTGCCTCCCCTGCTTTCAGAAGGATTGTTCTGGAAGAGAGGTTGGAGCTGATGTTTGAGTGGCAGGTAGCTCATGTGAGGAGCCCTGACCAATTATCTATGGGTATTGGCAGGGGGCAGGCCTCCCATATAAGCTGGGGTCACATGCTGCTTGGGGAGTTCTGGAAAGGAAGAACAGAAAGAATGGAGTATTGAGTTGCTGTTCCGGGCATCCCCACGCGGGGATGCTCTAAGCGCGGAGGAGGGATGGAGGAACCGCTAGGAGGGAGTCCTAGATAAAGATCTTCATCCTTAAAGAAGTATCAAGCTGCTGTGACCGGGGAACACAGGACTTGCATGCTGGAGGAGATCTGGAAGGAAGAAGTAGCAGTCAAGCGGAGGAGAGTAGAGCAGCATTCTGTGACCAGGACACAGAACTATTATCCTCCTAGAGAAAGGTGAGTGCAGAATGCCGGGGAACACAGCATTGATAGTCATGGACTGGCTGAAAGCAGTGGTCCGCACATTACCATTGCCTTAAGGTATTTGTACAAGGAAAGGAGGAGTAATATTCAGCAGAAGAGTTATTTAAATGAAGGAGACTGGGGTGCAAGGAGTGTATCCAGTTTTTGCAAGGCCACGGCCATTGAGTAACTTCATACAATGTGCTAAATGATAATGCTATGGGCATCTCATGTCATCCTTTCCCCAACTCAAGTTCCATTGTCTTCACTGACAGATTGCTAAGTAACCAATAGTGGTGAACATACTGCTACGATTGGAGGTCCCACCGAGATCTGCCTTCACAGTTAACCTGCTAGCCGTCGCCCCTAGCAACCACCAACAGCCGGAGGAGATTTTATCTGTTTTGCCAAGTTTGGGATGCATCAGGGAAAAGGACTGTGGGTTTGCTCTTAAATTGACTTTGTTACAGGTCATTGCCGATACCCTGTTTCCCTGAAAATAAGACCTAGCGTGATTGTCAGTGATGGCTGCAATATAAGCCCTACCCTGTTTCCCCGAAAATAAGCCCTACCCTGAAAATAAGACCTACAAGGACTTTAACTAGGGCTTATTTGGGGGGTAGGGCTTATGTTGCAGCCATTACCGACAATCACGCTAGGTCTTATTTTCGGGGAAACAGGGTAGCAACCGAACCAAGCTTCTTGCCAAAGATTGTTGTTCATATCAACTGTCCAGGATCAGCGCAGCCTGCGCACCTTCTGCACCCAGTTGTACCAATGTACACTCACAACAGTAACAAATCCTGCAAATCAGTGACTGTAACCATGTGCTGTCGTCCGTGGCAACCATGGCGGGCGATCGCCCCCAATGGATTACAAATATTTCTGACTCTTTGCACGGCGCAGGCATCATACACTGTTTGCAAACAACTTTATTGTCCTCTTTAAACACAGTTGAGAGTGGGGAGTGAGATTGTGGATGCCTATTGTTGCCCTTAGAAATACGGACACGAGGGGGTGTCGTTGACGGGGTTCTGCACGTGTCAGTCCCTTATGGTAGGGCTTCGCAATGGAGACACTTTCCTGTGAATGATTACTGCTCTGTTAGCCTGCAATTCAACAGTGTCTGCCACCAGGGGTCACTGGGGAGCACTTCGAAAATGTATGGTTACAGTTCCTCGCACGCCGAACCAACAAGTGGAGGATGAAGCTACGCCCCAGCGGAAAGTGTTCAGTGTGCTGAGCGCCAGACACGAGGCGGAGGAAGATGGCGGAAGGTGTTCAGAGCACACCCACCATGCAGTGGTCGCCTGAGATGCAGGACCGGGTGTTGATTGATACCGGGAACCGATTGGAGCTTACCGGAGGGTTGGCCTTGGCAGTGATTGCGGGAGTAGAGTGGTTATGTATGCTCTGTCTGGGATGTCACAGACAAATGGCTGGAGTCAGCGCATGGGCCCCGTGTGGACACTGCAGAGACCCACTGACTCGGCTGGGACCGGTACAGAAGGAGGTTCGGTACTACTCTACCAACTTGCTAACTGGACTTTGTATGCCGCAGGTCCAGGTGGCCCAGAAGGCCCGAGAGGGCTA
This sequence comes from Lithobates septentrionalis, assembly GCA_037952835.1. Lineage (NCBI taxonomy): Eukaryota > Metazoa > Chordata > Amphibia > Anura > Ranidae > Lithobates > Lithobates septentrionalis. Next base: position 97,143 of record JBBDGP010001084.1, read on the forward strand.
TGCATCACCCTCCTTTGCGGTGAAGGAACTTCCATCTGGCTCATCTGAGTCAGAGTTCTCGGAGGCCAAGGCTGAAGAGGATGTTGAGGAGGCCCGTGGCCTGGCCAGGGACCCTGAGGTTGCCGGTGTTCGTGAGCGGTCTCTGGAGGAAGTCCCTGAGGAGTCGGCCTCAAGTAAGTCCTTTGCCACGCCTGTTCGGAAGGAGCCTAGGTTGCAGGAGGGGGATCCCTCGGGTGAGCCGGACAAGGTGAGCGAGGAAGGCTCATCTAGTGATGAGGAGCCGTGGGTTCTAGGTGATTCTCCATCCCCTGGCGTTTCAACAAAGGTAACGGAGGAACTACAGCACCCAGCACCACCCCCAGTCCAACCTCACAGACCTTGCACTAGTTCTCTAAGTGTCTCGTCTGAAGGAATGTCTGTGTACCAACGATGGGTCAGCAGGGCCCCTTACTCCTGCGTTCTGCCTGGCAGAGGGAGGCCTAAAGAGTTGCCTAGACTATCCCGGTTCCAGAGGGAAGTACAGCGGAGAGTTGCTAGGGAGTGGGGCTTAGACTCCTTTTGAGGGAGTGACAGCTCTAGCAGGGGATCACATGCCACTTCTCTGTGATTGTTCTGTCACCAGACAGAGGATTATAACCCCCTCTGTTTGGTGAAGTGTTGGTTTTTAGTTAGTTTGTTTACTTAGTTGTGTATTGTTTATGTCTTCTTTTAGGAAAACCATGGAATGTAGCGGCTGTCTATTCTCACCGTTGGAACAGATGAAGACCTGTGGTAAACAGAGTATTCCTCCCAAGGGAGCAATGCTCTGGTTCTGCTTGTATGCGATATTAGTTGCAGGGATCTGCAGTCAGGATGTATAATGTGTGCAAATGTATATGTGTCATTTTGTACTTTTATACAAATGTTACCCCTTCCAAGTTTGTTTCCTTTTCCCCATCCAACTAAATAGACATGAGATGCCTTTCCTCCTTAATCAAGGAGGTATTTTGCCAATGAATTTCTCCTACAACTGAGGACAGTTGTGATTTTAGTGGGGGGTGAATGTAGCACCCACTACCTGAAGGTAGGTGCTAGAGTAGTATTTTCTTTAGCTCAGGGCCCAAGTGCAGGTACATTTAGCCAGGCCTGTGCTTTAGGCTGGGCCTGGTTGTTTGATTTGGGACTGGGAGTGTTCAGTGCAGTGGTGGGTGTGGCCACCTGTTCTCTGACTCAGTGGTGCCTCCCCTGCTTTCAGGAGGATTGTTCTGGAAGAGAGGTTGGAGCTGATGTTTGAGTGGTAGGCAGCACATGTGAGGAGCCCTGACCAATTATCTCTGGGTATTGGCAGGGGGCAGGCCTCCCATATAAGCTGGGGTCACATGCTGCTTGGGGAGTTCTGGAAAGGAAGAACAGAAAGAATGGAGTATTGAGTTGCTGTTCCGGGCGTCCCCACGCGGGGATGCTCTGAGCGTGGAGGAGGGATGAAGGAACCGCTAGGAGGGAGTCCTAGATAAAGATCTTCATCCTTAAATATATATATGGAACAGTATGGGCGGTAAAAACACAGCCCAAGTTTTAGATTGTCCCTATGCCTTCTGCAGTCTATAGGAGAGACTCGTATTCAATAAATGGATTAAGTGGCCAGCTATCCTGGGCGTGCATAGTATCGTATGAAACAATATTGGCGGTAAAACAAAAAACAAACAAAAAAAAACCAAAAACACGGCCCAAATTTTAGATTAAACATATGCCTTCTGCAATCTATGGGGGGGGGGGGGGGGGACTCGCATTCAATAAATGATTTGAACAACCAGCTATCCTGCACAATATGCACAATACCATATGGGACAATATGGGCAGTAAAAACACGGCCCAAATTTTAAATTGTCCCTCTGCCTTCTGTAATCTATAGGAGGGACTTGTATTCAATAAATTGAATTGGATGACCAGCTATCTTGGGTGTGCATAGTACCAGAAACAGAACTATCATAATTAAAGTCATATTTGCGCTAAAATTTAAAGAGACACTAAATAGAAAAGGACCATATCAATAGACAGACACATCACAAGCCAAAAAATAGTATTAGTATATAGCTTGGAATGGATGTGGCAAAAGGCAAAAAACAAAGAACAAAAAGGTAGGGATACGGGTCTGATAATATACTGCTGAAGAAAATGTATATTTGGCTGGTCATAAAAATGAGTAACATCCCACTCAAAATTTAACCCATGTGGGGAGCGAGTCTGGAGGTGAAATATCCAGAAAACTTCTCTCCGGCACAGCAACCGGAACACATCACCCCCCCTCACTGGTGACCTGATCTTGTCAATTTCTTCTATACACATAGCTGAAGTATTGCCATTATGGCATGAATTGAAATGCTTAGCTACATTTGTATTCAAATTTTTTGTCACACTATATACAGTAGATTAAAGTAATTAGGGCAGATGTAGTCAGCAATGAGCACCACATCCCATATTTCAAAAGATAAAGGGAAGGCAAATTATAAGCCGGGGGAGGGGCACTTTGTGAAAGATGCCCCAGGGACTTTTAAGGTGCTATTTAAATACACAAAATGTATTCAAAGGTCAATGAATCTGTACAATCATACTACTTTTTGTATAAATAAAATATCTATGCTTTTATTGGAACCATCAAGAGTTAAAAATCAATGTCTCAAACAAATGAGATAGCATCATAGGAATACAATACAAAAAGGTGGTAAATCCACAAAAAAGTACATTAAAGGTACAGCAACAGAGAGCTACTTAATAGTTTGGTGGATAATTGCCGCTCGACATGTTTCGCTCTCAAAAGAGCTTCTTCAGGAGTTTATGGCAAAAATATATTGTAGTAGACTCAGGCTGTAATGCACCAACAGTATAAAAAATATTAATTGATAGACTGCTACCAGTTCTCCAACAAGTGGGGTCTCTCCCGTGTGGGACTCCTCCGTCCTGATGTGACCATAAGGGTATATAAAGTTTTGAAACGGTCCTTGGGTAGAACCAATATTAGTGAGGGCTTGAAGATGAAAACAGCCTCCCAGGGGAAACGAATAAGGCTAGCCAGGGACAATCAATAGTGACAGGCACAACCAGAAATGGAGATCATGATTTGTTATGCAGAGAAGGAAAAATCCATTCTGAGCATCAATCTTTTTAAAGCGTAATTTCGGCGTATTGGGCTTGAAGACAATCCGTGCCCACCTTGTGTGGAGGCGCCGGTGACAGAGCCAGGCTGTACCCCGATCGGTACAGAGGGGGAGGGATCAGATGGGAGCAGCGCTGTGGGCTGGATGTGTAGTGCCCACAGTGCTGCTCAGTGACAAATACAGTCACATCCAGCCATCCATCCATCCATGCTCAGCCCCCCCCCCCATGCTCAGCAATACCCAGCACTACTCTGCAATACTCCGCAATTCCCTGTGCAATACTCTGCAATTCCCTGTGCAATACTCTGCAATTCCCTGTGCAATACTCTACAATACTCTGCAATTCCCTGTGCAATACTCTGCAATGCCCCGCAATACCCTGCATTACACTGCAATACTCTGCAATGCCCCGCAATACTCTGCAATGCTCCGCAATACTCTGCAATGCTCCGCAATACTCTGCAATACCCTGCAATACTCTGCAATGCCCCGCAATACTCTGCAATGCCCTGCAATACCCCGCAATACACTGCAATACTCTGCAATGCCCTGCAATACTCTGCAATGCCCCGCAATACTCTGCAATATCCTGCAATACTCTGCAATGCCCCGCAATACTCTGCAATGCCCTGCAATACCCCGCAATACCCGCAATACTCTGCAATACCCCGTAATACTCTGCAATACCCCGGAATACTCTGCAATACCCCGCAATACTCTGCAATACCCCGCAATACTCTGCAATACCCTGCAATACTCTGCAATACCCTGCAATACCCCGCCATACTCTGCAATACTCTGCCATACCCAGCCATACTCTACAATACTTGGTGATACCCAGCCATACTTTGCCATACTCAGCCATGCTCGGCTATACTCAGCCATACTCTGCCATGCTCAGCCATACTCGGCTGTACTCGGCCTCTGTATGTGGCCAGGCTGTGGAAGTCTCACACATGTGGTATCATCGTACTCAGGAGGAGTAGGAGAATCTATTTTGGGGTGTCATTTTTGGTATGTACACGCTATGTGTTAGAAATATTGTGTAAATGGACGACTTTGTGTTAAAAAAAAAGTGTTTTAACCACTTCCCGCCCGCCGCCCGTCATACGACGTCCTTGACTTTGTGCGGGGATATCTGAATGATGGGTGCAGCTACAGGCATCATTCAAATATCAGCTTTTTCAGCCGGCGATTCCCTACACCATGGGAATGATAATAGTGGCTGTTCCACTGCTTGATCGTTCTTACGGGAGGTGAGAGGGGATGACCCCCCTACCGCCGCCCTCAGGTGCTTATACCGACTCACCGCTACGATCAAACCCAGGATCGTTTTTTTTTTTTTATTATTTCAGGCTTCCCAGCCTAGAGGTGAGATGTGGGGTCTTATTGACCTGTCATGCCATATTCCTATTACAAGGGATGTTTACATTCCTTGTAATAGGAATAAAAGTGATCACAAAATTAATTTTTTGGAAAAAAGCGTCAAACCAAAATAAATAAAGTAAAATGAGCAATAAAATTTTTTTTTTTCCCCATGTCCCTGTGTGCTTGCATGCAGAAGCGAACGCATACGTAAGTCCCGCCCACATATGAAAATGGTGTTCAAACCACACAAGTGAGGTATTTCTGCGATTGGTGGAGCAAGAGCAATAATTTTGGCCCTAGACCTCCTCTGTAACTCACAACATGTAACCAGTAAAAAATTTTAAAGCGTCTCCTATGGGGATTTTTAAGTAGCGAAGTTTGGCGCCATTCCACAAGCGTGTGCAATTTTGAAGGGTGACATGTTAAGTATCTATTTACTCGGTATAACTTCATCTTTCACATTATGTAAAAACATTGGGCTAACTTTACTGTTTTTTTTTTTTTTTTTAAAGCACAAAACTGTTTTTTAAAAAAAAAAACGCATTCGAAAAATTGCTGCGCAAATACCGTGCTAGATAAAAAGTTGCAATGACCGCCATTGTATTCTCTAGGGTCTTTGCTAAAAAAACATATATAATGTTTTGGGGTTCTACGTAATTTTCTAGCAAATAAATTATGATTTTTACATGTAGGAGAGAAATGTCAGAATTGGCCTGGGTGCTCCAGAACGCCTGAAGGTGCTCCGTGCATGTTGGGCCTCTACAGTGGCCACGCTGTGTAAAAGTCTCACACATGTGGTATCACCGTACTCAGGAGTAATAGCAGAATGTGTTTTGGGGTGTATTTTGTGGTATGCATATGCTGTGTGTGAAATAACCTGCTAATATGACAATTTTGTGAAAAAAAAAAAAGAAAAAAAAAATCTTTATTTTGCAAAGAATTGTGGGAAAAAATGACAACTTCAAAAAACTCATCATGCATCTTTCTAAATACCTTGGAATATCTTCTTTCCAAACAGGGATCATTTGGGGGGTATTTGTACTTTTCTGGCATGTTAGGGTCTCAAGAAATAGGCCGTCAGTACTTCGGGTGTGATCAATTTTTAGAGATTGGCACCATAGCTTGTGGACTCTATAACTTTCACAAAGACCAAATAATATACACCGATTTGGGTTATTTTTACCCAAGATATGTAGTGGTATAAATTTTGGCCAAAATATATGAAGAAAAAATTACTAATTTGCAAAATTTTATAACAGAAACAAAGAAAAATGCATTTTTTTACAGAATTTTTGGTCTTTTTTCTTTTATAGCGCAAGAAATAAAGAACCCAGCGGTGATTAAATACCACCAAAAGAAAGCTCTATTTGTGTGAAAAAAAGGACAAAAATTTCATTTGGGTACAGTGTTGCATGACTGAGTAATTGTCATTCAAAGTGTGAGAGCACCGAAAGCTGAAAATTGGTCTGGTTATTAAGGGGGTTTAAGTGCCCAGTGGTCAAGTGGTTAAAGAAACTAGGGGACCGTGATTGACCCAGAGTGGGAGCTCTGCGTGGTACTACATTGATTCCTCCCCACAGAATACTTGCACAAGTCTCATCTGCATATAGAAAATGTCTATTCACAATCTCTCTTATCTCTTTGAATTCCATACTGTAAGGAGTAGATAAAGTCATTCTGTTTTGATGTTGATTTTGAGTGTGCATCCTTTTTCTACTGATAAGGTCTATTTTGTTTTTATTCTTGGCAATCATCCAAGCCCTATTGATCATCCATCTTGGATATCCTCTTTCCAAGAACCGTTGGGAAAAAAAATGCTGCCTCACGTTCAAAATCAACATCATCCCTACAGATTCTCCTGATTCGTAAAAACTGTCCCACAAGGATCCCCTTAATGGTGTGTCTAGGGTGTCCTGATTGAGCTACAAGGAGGGAATTTCCGGACAAAGGTTTTCTATAGAGAGTAGTGATAACCTCCTTGTTCACTCCCTCCACTCACCTAGTAGGCTGTGGAGCCCTGGGTGGTGGGAATGCCAGCAACAAAATGATGCTAACAGGGGCCCCACACAGCACACTAGTTGAGGCATTAGAAGCAGGCTCTTTTATTCATAGATGCCCGACGATAGTACTAGTTACCAAAGTGTGGCAGGCAACTAAGGCGCTAATGGGATACAACAAAGTAACTTAGTATACCCCCTTATGGCATAATAAAAACTTGGCCGAACTATGGGATATAGAGAAATCTCGGGAATGGGAAAGACAGGGTATTAGCCGCTTAATTCAACTGTATGAGGGTAACCTCATGAAGCCATTCTCAAATCTAAGATGGGAATTTAATATCCCAAACAATACGTTTTATAAATATCTCCAGATTAGGCATGCCATTCAAGCCCAATTCAGGTCTCAAACCATTGAATGGACTCTGATTCCGGTACTTATAAAAATAATTAAACCAGTCTCAACTAAAGGCTTAATCTCCCAGCTATATGCTAGCTTGGGGGATAGAATTATGAACGGAGTGGGACCCCTTAAGAGCAAAGCAGGGTGGGAGAGAGACGTAGGGACAATGACTATGGAGCAATGGGACAAGATTCTAGAACAAGGAGCCCTGGTCTCGATCTCCCCTTCAGAGAAAGTCTCTCACCTCTTCCTAATCCACAGAGTCTATTATACCCCCAAAACAATCTTTAAACTTGGATGGAAAGCAAATGACGAGTGCCCCGGGTGTAAGGCGACAGGAGATCTTATCCACATGATGTGGAAGTGTCCAAAGCTATTTAGATACTGGGTGGAGATAGTTGATAGGATAAATAAAGTCTTTAGGACTACACTGGAACCTGAGGCTAAGACATGCCTTTTACGGAGTTTGGAGGAAGATAAGGCTCCGCCCGGTGTTGCTGTAGCGGTGCTGAGATGCTTGTTCCAAGCAAGGAAACTAATCGCACAGAAATGGCAGGCAGTCTCCCCAACTGTTAAGACTTGGATTGAGACTATCAATTCAATGGTTTGGAGTGAGCGAGTGGTATATATTAGGCAAAATAACCTTAGAAAGTTTGCGAGACTGTAGAGTCCTTGGTTGGAGGAGATGGGATGTCCCTTATGAGGGGATGGTGGAGAGCGGGGGAGATTGCTCCCTCGCTCTCCACCATACTTCCGTCCCTCCTGCCTTTTTATTTTTCATGGTCTCTGTCCTACATCTTCTTTTTGCCCACAGCATGGGTTGATTCCCTTTCTTTGCCTACTTTTGATAGCAAATAGACAATTAGTTATGTATAATCAGTGCTGGGATGATGTGTGGTAGAGGGTTGGGAGTAGATCGGGTGGGAGAAGAAATATAAAATAACAATAGCTTTCTTTTGTATTTGTCAGAGAAGGGTCTTCTCCAGTCACATTCACCCTGTCCCTGGGCGCGTGCGCGCTGGATTGGCACTTCGGCAGATGCGCGCGCGGACCGATGGAGCCGCGCACGCGCATGCGCGATAGCACACGGGTGCGTGCGGTGACTCATGCACGCCCACCGTGACACTCTGGCTGGGATATTTAAATCAGCTCCAGCACCCAGACGGGTTGCTGGTTTGTCTTCAGCTCCTGTTGCTTCCTGTTTCCTGTTTATGGTTACCTGATCTCCTGTTGTGACCCGGACTGCTCTTACCACGCTGCCTCTCTCCTGGATTGAACCCCGGCCTGTTAAACGGACTTACACTGCTTGATACCAGTGTTTGACCCCCGGCCTGATTAACGGACTTCCTCTGCTTGATACCAGTGTTTGCCCCCGGCTCGATTAACGGACTTCCTCTGCTTGGTACCAATGTTTGACCCCTGGCCTGATTAACGGACTTCCTCTGCTTGATACCAGTGTTTGATCCCCGGCCTGTTATACGGACTTGTCTTGCCTATTGCTTGTGTTTAACCCTCTGCTTGCTTACAGTTTGTCTGCTCCACCCAGCAACGGGACTTCCACCAGTTCCTGGACTCCTGCATCCCCAAACCCGGCTCTGCAGTTTTCCACAAGGAACCCATACGTGCTGGTGGCTCGTGCTCCTTAGTGCCACCCATTCCCTGTTTCATCTCCAGGAGACGGGGTGCACAAAGTGGCAAGGGCGGACCGCTCTTGGCATCTCGGCCTCGGTAAGTACTCACCTGACAGTATTATGCGGTTCTATATGTTAATCTATGATGCTGTATGTTGTTAATTTTGCAATACGAAAACCAATAAAAAGAAAATCATTAAAAAAGGAGTACATCCAAGTAGTGTATCTCATCATTTTCAGCCTCACCAGTGAAGGTGAGGTTTTTATTGTTACAATTAAGGTACTCTAAAAATGAACCTAATCTAGATGTACCATTCCTCCATGATGAACAGGAGGTCATCTATAAATCTCAAATAAAGTCTAATGGAGGACCTAAAGGGGTTCTCCCCTCCAAAGATGCGGGACTGCTCCCACCAACCCACATAAAGGTTGGCTAATGAGGGCGAAAATTTGTCCCCCATTGCGGCCCCACATCTCTGGAGGTAGAACTCCCCATCAAATGAAAAATAATTGTGAGATAACAGATAATCTAAAACTTCCATAATAAATTCTTTCTGTTCAATTGGTAGGTCTGTGAGTGTTTCAAGGAAGAAGGCTACTGATACAATAGCTAGGTTGGTGGGAGCGGTCCCGCATCTTTGGAGGAGAGAACCCCTTTAGGTCCTCCTCTAGACTTTATTTAAGATTTATAGATGACCTCCTGTTCATCATGGAGGATGGTACATCTAGATTAGGTTCATTTTTGGAGTACCTTAATTGTAACAATAAAAACCTTCACTGGTGAAGCTGAAAAGGATGAGATACACTACTTGGATGTACTCCTTAAGGGAGTGAACAAGGAGGTTATCACTACTCTCTATAAAAAAGCCTTTGTCAGGAAATTCCCTCCTTGTAGCTCCATAAGGACACCCTAGACACACCATTAGGGGGATCCCTGTGGGACAGTTTTTATGAATCAGGAGAATCTGTAGGGATGATGTTGATTTTGAGCATGAGGCAGCATCTTTATCCCAACGGTTCTTGGAAAGAGGATACCCAAGATGGATGATCAATAGGGCTTGGATGATTGCCAAGAATAAAAACAGAATAGACCTTATCAGTAGAAAAAGGATGCACGCTCAAAATCAACATCAGAACAGAATGACTTTATCTACTCCTTACAGTATGGAATTCAAAGAGAGAAGAGAGATTGTGAATAGACATTTTCTATATGCAGATGAGACTTGTGCGAGTATTCTGTGGGGAGGAATCAATGTAGTACCACGCAGAGCTCCCACTCTGGGTCAATCGCTGTCCCCTAGTTTCTTTAAAAGAAGAACTATTAAATCTCTAACGTGGCTGCATTTCAAGGGAAACTTCAAGTGTGGCACGAATGGGTGTCCTTGCTGCAGCCATGTAGTCCATGGAAATCAGTTTTGTTCAACAGTCACACAAAAGCACTATGAAATAACTGATTTCTACAACTGCAACACCAATTATGTCATATACCTACTGACATGCAACATTTGTCGCATTCAATATGTGGGTAGAACAACCAGGCGTCTTCGTGATCGTTTCAATGAACATCTATATAGTGTGACAAAAAATTTGAATACAAATGTAGCTAAGCATTTCAATTCATGCCATAATGGCAATACTTCAGCTATGTGTATAGAAGTAATTGACAAGATCAGGTCACCAGTGAGGGGGGGTGATGTGTTCCGGTTGCTGTACCGGAGAAAAGTTTTCTGGCCATTTCTCTTCCAGACTCGCTCCCCACATGGGTTAAATTTTGAGTGGGATGTTACTCATTTTTATGACCAGCCAAATATACATTTTCTCCAGCAGTATATTATCAGACCCCTATCCCTCCTTTTTTGTTCTTTGTTTTTTGCCTTTTGCCACATCCATTCCAAGCTATATGCTACTACTATATTTTGGCTTGTGATGTGTCTGTCTATTGATATGGTCCTATTCTATTTAGTGTCTCTTTAAATTTTAGCGCAAATATGACAATGTAATTATGATAGTTCTGTTTCTGGTACTATGCACACCCAAGATAGCTGGTCATCCAATTCAATTGATTGAATACAAGTCCCTCCTATAGATTACAGAAGGCAGAGGGACAATTTAAAATTTGGGCCGTGTTTTTACCGCCCATATTGTCCCATATGGTATTGTGCATACCCAGGATAGCTGGTTGTTCAAATCATTTATTGAATGTGAGTCCCCCCCCCCCCCCCCCATAGATTGCAGAAGGCATAGGTTTAATCTAAAATTTGGGCCGTGTTTTTTTTTTTTTTTTACCGCCCATATTGTTTCATATGATACTATGCACTCCCAGGATAGCTGGCCACTTAATCCATTTATTGAATACAAGTCTCTCCTATAGACTGCAAAAGGCATAGGGACGATCTAAAATTTGGCCCGTGTTTTTACCGTCCACATTGTTTTATATATATATATATATATATATATATATATATATTAGGGTTGTCCCGATACCACTTTTTTAGGACCGAGTACAAGTACCGATACTTTTTTTCAAGTACTCGCCGATACCGATTACCGATACTTTTTTTTTAATGTCACGTGACAGTTTTTTTTTTTTTTTAACAGTGCTTGCTTTTTTTTTTGGGGGGGGGGGGGGGGGTGTGAATGTTGTATGTGTGTGTTATTTTTTTTTTTTACAATTTTTATTTTTTACAATAATATTTTTTTATTCTTTATTGTTTTTGTTTTTTTTTTTAATCAGCCCTTTTGGGGGGCTTTGGTGAGATATCAGGGGTCTTAACAGACCTCTGATATCTCCCCCTTGAGACAGAGAAAGAGACCGAGGATAGAGATTCCACAGTCCCTTTCTCTACAGCCTCAGCTGCACTGAGAATGAATGGGAGAGAAGACAGCGGCACCTCTCCATTCATAAACTGACACATTGTATTCACAGGAGATTACAATGTTTCAGTTATGTGAATGGACAGAGTCAGCTGACTCTGTCCATACACAAAGGAAGGAGGAGGGGGACGGAGGAACGGAGGGGGAGAACGGAGGGGACAGATAAGGAGAGCAGAACGGAGGGGACAGATAAGGAGAGCAGAACGGAGGGGACAGATAAGGAGAGCAGGACGGAGGGGACAGATAAGGAGAGCAGAACGGAGGGGACAGCTGAGAGGGACAGATAAGGAGAGAGGAATGCAGGGGACAGCGGAGAGGCACAGAGGAACGGAGGGGGCATGGAGGAGGATGCAGTGACAGTCAGCGGTGACCGATCACCACTGTATGTCACTAAAGCAGCTGAAAGCCGGTGGGGGGGGGATCTTGTAACTCCCCCACGCGCCGATCACAGCTGTCTTCCAGGTATCGGGGGAAGCATCGGGAGCATTTGCCCGAGTACAAGTACTTGGGCAAATGCTCGGTATCGGTGCCGATACTAGTACATATATATATATACAAATGTATTTATTTACCGTACATGAATTCATCTATCTAATTAGGATGGACCATGGTACTGAGATCATACGGAACAGATAATCAATGGATACCTTTTTTCTGTATGAACCATATACCGCCGATCGATTTTGGTCAATTTTGCCTCGTTTTATACTCCTCCTCTTTCCATCCTTATACCTTGATAGCTTCCCCATGTTTTTGATTAATGTTTTTGTTGTGGGGCTAGCCAAATATATATGTATTTACATATACATTTACTCATATTTATTGGAGTATAGCAAACATATATTCATTTTTAACCATTGGGATATGAATAGGTTATAATGCTTTTAAATTTGGATGTTTTCTCTCTTCTATATGCACATTTATATTTTTTACACATACTTCATATGTACACATTTTTTCCTGTTTTTTCATAGCACATGAACTGTCTATATCGATTTATCCTCATCACTACCATTAACCCTATTTATGAATGGATATCCAAATATGTGCAAGTTTATATGTCTGTGTCTTTTTCTTTCTCATTAATGTTTATGTGAATCACATGTGGCTAGAAAGAAGTCTGCAATTTAATGATCTGTATCACCTGTTGCTATATTGGATAGGTTTATATAAGGAGAATAATGCTGACTTATCTTTGTAATGAATAAGCGCACCTGTTAGTGTGTGAAACGCGTCTACCATTTGAAATGTTTGTAATACTTGGGGTGTTCGTTTATTAAAGTGGTGTTCCGGCCGAAATTATACTCTTTAAATAAAAATACCCCTATAATACACAAGCTTAATGTATTCTAGTAAAGTTAAGCCCCGTACACACGGTCGGACATTGATCGGACATTCCGACAACAAAATCCTAGGATTCTTTCCGACGAATGTTGGCTCAAACTTGTCTTCCATACACACGGTCACACAAAGTTGTCGGAAAATCCGATCATTCTGAATGCGGTGACGTAAAACACGTACGTCGGGACTATAAACGGGGCAGTAGCCAATAGCTTTCATCTCTTTATTTATTCTGAGCATGCGTGGCACTTTGTGCGTCGGATTTGTGTACACACGATCGGAAATTCTGTCGGAAAATTGTTGTGGGAAAATTTTATAGCCTGCTCTCAAACTTTGTGTGTCGGAAAATCCGATGGAAAATGTGTGATCGAGCCCACACACGGTCAGAATTTACGACAACAAGGTCCTATCACACATTTTCTGTCGGAAACTCCGACCGTGTGTACCGGGCATAAGTCTGTAAACTAAGGTCTGTTTTGTCAGTTTATAGCAGTAGTTTGTTATTTTATAAACTTACAGCAGGCCGTGGCCATCTTAAGTGTGGGCATCTGAAGCCAGACTGTATTTCTTCCTGGATTTCATTCTTGCAGATCTCGCACATGCTCAGTGCAGCACAAGCAGTGTAATAGGTTTCAGGTTTCCATAGCAACGGCAGTGTCAGAGGAATTTGCCACACCTTCCCAGAAGGCATTGCAAACAGGAAATGATGCGATGGGCAACGGCCAGGGAGGAGGAAGTGAAAAATGAATACAGCAGATATGCAGTAAGTGCTGAGTAAAAATTAAAAAAATCCAATTTGTTTACAGTGCACAGTTTAGTGAGGGATGCTGAAGAGTTGTAAAAGTGGGTGGAACTCCACTTTAAACAAGAATTTTGATGGATCTTGGAGTGCAGTGATTTCTTCAGTGTTTATCCATCTTAATAGCTGTAATACTTGGGCGGTCAACTTCACATTTTCCAAAACAAAAAATAAATAAAACCAAAATTTTATATACCTATAACCCTTTCATGACTAAGCCTATTTTTGAAATTTGGTGTTTACAAGTTAAAATCCGAATTTTTTTCTAGAAAATTACTTAGAACCCCCAAACATTATATATATTTTTTTAGCAGAGAATCTAGAGATTAAAATGGAGATTGTTGCAATATTTTATATCACACGGTAATTGTGCAGCGGTGTTTTAAACGCAAATTTTTGGGAAAAGGGACACTTTCATGAATTTTAAAAAATCCAAACAGTAAAGTTACCCCAATGTTTTTGTATAATGTGAAAGATGATGTTACGCCGAGTAAATAGATACCAAACATGTCACGCTTTATAATTGCACGCACTCGTGGAATGGCGACAAACTACGGTACCTAAGAATTTCCATAGGCGACGCTTTAAATTTTTTTTACGGTTACCAGGTTAGAGTTACAGAGGAGGTCTAGGGCTAGAATTATTGCTCTTGCTCTGACAATCGCGGCAACAAGTCACATGTGTGATTTGAACACCGTTTTCTAATGCGGGCGCGACTTCCGTATGCGTTTTCTTTGCTGCGCGAGCTTTATTTATTTTTATATTTAATATTTATAAATTGTGTTTAAAAAAAATATTTTTTGATGACTTTTATTGCTGTCACAAGGAATGTAAACATCCCTTGTGACAGTAATAGGTGGTGACAGGTACTCTTTATGGAGGGATCGGGGGTCTAAAAGAAAACGGCGATTCTAAAAACTGTGTTTTTTTTAAAACCGGCGCCATTGGCAGCTGAGTAAACGGGAAGTGACGTCATGACGTCGCTTCCGTGTTTACGATTAGGAGGCTGGAACGAAGCCGCCCACGGCTTCGTTCCAGCCAAGCCAAGTACGCACATCTGCATACGCTCGGGCGGGAAGGGGATAAACAAATCATAAATTAAACATCATCACAGTGACACTTTCCAAACACTACTTAGAGGTCCACCAACAAAACCCCAAAGGCACCTCCATGATAGGAATACTCAGGCTGAGATTACCCTGGAGGGGTGGACCAAAAAGGCAGGCCATTTCAAAGCTAGAAATGAACTGGATATACAAAATTAAGTGTCTCAGGCCTTTCGGTTTAAATGTAGACATAGAAATCAATGCTTTTATTGACAATTCTTGAACTCTGTGAGTACTATCAGGAAGATTATGAATTGTCTGTTATAGATTCTATTGATTGTACTCTTGTGTAACTTACAGGAGGGGGGGCCGACCCCGATGCACATCTATGAAAAATTATTTCTTCCTTCCTTAATATTATTTTTCTATGGCCGTTTTTTGTTTTTCCTTTTTTAAGTCCATAGTTTTTAATTACTTTACACTTGATTGAGGCTTCTGATATATATAATTATACCATAATATAGCTTCAATTATAGCTGTGTACACATCAATATAATAACGTGATTATCATCAGGTGACCGTTAGTAGTATCAGATCGAGGTCTGGCTCCCCCCTGCATTCCATTTGTTATTTGTGCTTAATATGGCGCCCAAGTCAGAACGAGGTTTGGTTATGGCCGTACGTTATTTAAGTGATGGTTCAGCACAGCGCCCGTGCCCCAGGAAGACGCAAGGTATTGCAAAACATTTACGGTGGTGCGTTGTGCTGAGGCCATCACGCCACATGTGACCCCGGCACGTGGGTGTTTTGTCTTTCGTTTTTAGCTAGCTGGCTATTTTATTATCTGTTTGTAAATGTAATTTGCGGTTGTCCGCTTGTTTAATATTAATAAAGCGCTCTTGTTTTATTCACTTACTACACGATTAGCGTCCCCTTCCTTCTCGCTCTTCCACTCGTGGCTTTGAGCCCGAGTGTGTTTCATTTCAGAGTAAGAGCATTATCGTGACGGGCTTATTTCCGCATCCCTGCGAATCACTTTCACTTACCATCTGTAGCCATTACAAGACCGGAGACACCAGAGGATCCATCAGTTCCCCACAGAGGGTTAATCTGTCTGACTGTATGACCCTGCACTGGAGGGGATCCACCAACTCTGGTAAGGGTTTTCACATACAAAGTTTTGCCTCCAGGTTGCGATACGTCTTCCCATCACCTGCGATTCGGGGAGGTGGAGACGGGGACCTCTGAACCTTACCTGTAGCGACCCCTACTGTTAAAGTATACCCATCTCTGCACACATCTACTCACGCTGCATTTGTGCTTCACTAAGGAGATTTGTTATTTGTTTTTTGATCTATGCACCTCTGATGTATATGGACTCTTTATGTGTATTTATTCATTTATATATAGCATTTGTCGTCTTGTCACATTTATCTTGTACATTCATATGCTGACTTGTGGATTTAGGAGTTTTGGTTTTTCCAATGTAATTTTATGATTTTTCATTGCAATAATCATAAATTTATATACAATTTAGCGCAACTTAATTTATATATCTACACCCTACACACCTACCATATCAAAAGAAGCCTGTCTGATCCAGAAATGTAATGGGATTCTTGGGGAACATTGGGGACTATAATATTTCTCAAATTTTGGGCTCTCCGGTAGAGACATTTTGCTTTTTTAGGGAGAAAACCACTTAAAGTTTTGTCTCTTAATAAACACCATTTCATTATTATACTCTCAATAGATTTATAATTTGCAGTGAAATCTGTCAAAAAAGTTGTTTTATACCCAATATTTCTATTTTTTTATTTATCTTCTAATAGTAATTCCCTATTCATTTCCTTGACCTGCTCTTGTGTTGATTTTAATGTTCCCTTGTTATACCTGAAAGGAATTGTACACCTTGAAGATCACCCTGGTTTATGCAGGCAGACCACCGGGACCCTCAAATCCGTGAGAGACCAAATGAGACACGGGAAACAGGCTTGAGTGTGTCTTCATATGATCTGACTTTTATTGAATACAACGGTAGTATATATATCAGTAAAAATACATGTCGACGGGTTATTCAAACTTTACACTCAGTACTTTCTTATCAAGAGTTAAGCTGCTTGACTAGATAATTAGAAATAGCTAATGACTTGCTGACAAATTTGGCTTAACCACAATATCTCATAGGGTGTAGTTCTATGCAAACTTTTAAGCTGATTATGGTAAAACTCACACACACGAAAAGTTCACTTCTACTTTATGGAAAAGAATCTAAGATGGAGTCAGTTGTTTATACATTCTATTACAATACCCTTTGTTGCTAAACCTTTAAACTAGGGTATTTGATTGTTGTAAATAATCATCTAATTTATTGCAATCACGCCTAATGTGTACTAATTGCCCTTCAGGGATACCCCCTAACCACTTCGGTTTCCTTAAAAAAGGTTTTGGTATAAATAACCATCCTGTGTAAAGCGAACCAGATAAAAAAATGTATTGACCACTTCTCCCAATTACCAGTAAATACCAATCCATATTCATTCATATTTATGTAATCCAAAAAGGTCTTCAGTGTATCCTCACCTCCCCTCCATAGGATCACAATATCATCTATAAACCTCTTAAAAAGAACTAGCTCTGGTATATTTTGCCCAAATATTGCTATCTCTTCCCATTGGATCAGAAGGAGGTTGGCAGCACTAGGTGCATACTTGGCACCCATAGCAACCCCTCTGATTAAAATAGTCACCGTTGTGCCAGAAATCATTATTCATCATGGCTAGTTCCAAACTATCAAGTATGAATTTTATTTGTCCTTTCTGAGGTCTGATTTGGTTACTAGTGCTCTATGGGTTGTCTTTAGTACATCATGTTGTCTCAAACTGGTGTAGAGTGACTTGACGTCAGTCGTAACAACATGTCATTTTCAACCGGTACATCCTTTAACAGGTTCATGAGATGTTTGCGGTCTCCTAAATATGATGGATATTCCTTTACCAACAGTTGTAAAAAAACAATCGACATACTCTCTGATTCGCAAAAACACAGAGTTTAAGCTGCCAAATTATAGGCCCGCCGGGGGGGGGGGGGGTTCTTTATCCACTTTAAGACCAGCCTCGTTTTGGATTTTAGGTGTTTACATGTTTAAAACAGTTTTTTTTTTGCTAGAAAATTACGTAGAACCCCCAAACATATATTGTTTTTTTTTTTAACACCCTAGAGAATAAAATAGCGGTCATTGCAATACTTTTTTTTGCACCGTATTTGCGCAGCGGTCTTTTTTGGAAAAAATTCACTTTTTTGAAAAAAAAATAAGACAACAGTAAAGTTAGCCCAATTTTTTTTTATATTGTGAAATATAATGTTACGCCAAGTAAATTGATACCCATCATGTCACGCTTCAAAATTGCGCCCGCTCGTGGAATAGCGTCAAACTTTTACCCTTAAAGATCTCCATAGGCGACGTTTAAAAAAATTCTACAGATTGCCTGTTTTGCGTTACAGAGGAGGTCTAGGGCTAGAATTATTGCTCTCACTCTACCGGTCGCGGCGATACCTCACATGTGTGGTTTGACCACCGTTTTCATATGCGGGCGCTACTCACGTATGCGTTCGCTTCTGCGCGCGAGCTTGTTGGGACAGGGCGCTTTAAAGATTTTTTTTTTTTAATTATTTATTTTACTTTATTTTATTTATTTTTTCACTGTTTTTTAAAAAAAAAAAAAATTGGATCACTTTTATTCCTATTACAAGGAATGTAAACATCCCTTGTAATAGAAAAAAGCATGACAGGTCCTCTTAAATATGAGATCTGGGGTCAAAAAGTCCTCAGATCTCATATTTAGACTAAAATGCAAAAAAAAAAAAAAAGTCGTTTAAAAAAATGACACAAAAAAAATTGTGCCTTTAAGAGAAGTGGGCGGAGCCGTCGTAATGACGTCGCTCCGGCCGTCACATGGTATGGAGACGGGTGGGGGCCATCTTAGCCTCACTCGTCTCCATACCTTAGCAGGGAAAGGACCCGATTGCCTCCGCTGCTACCGACGGCTCCAGTAAGCGGCGGAGGGTGCGGGAGAGCGGCGGGAGGGGGGGTGGCACCTCTCCCGCCGCCGATAACGGTGATCTCGCAGCGAACCCGCCGCAGAGACCACCATTATCATGTACAGAACCGCCCGCTGAAAAGATGGATACCTTGGTTGTGGCAGCAGCTGCTGCCGTTACCGAGATATCCATCTTCAAAAAAATGACGTATATATACAGTGGGCGGTCCGGAAGTGGTTAAATTTGTGTATTTTGGATAGTTGATATATTATTGGTACCCAAGGTGCATCTGGTGTAAGAAATCTGGCCTCCTTCCTTGTTAGAGTGTCTTTTTTTGAGGGCTGTTTTCACTAAACGTTTCAATTTAGCCTTCAGTTTATTTGTAGGATTCCCTTTAAATTTTTTATATGTATTATGCCGCGTACACACGAGCGGACTTTACGGCAGACTTTGCCCGGCGGACGGGATTTGGTCGGACAATTCGATCGTGTGTGGGCTCCAGCGGACTTTGTTTTCTCAAAAGTTGGACGGACTTAGATTTGAAACATGTTTTAAATTATCCGTCGAAATCGAGTCCGGTCGAAAAGTCCGCCGTCTGTATGCTAGTTCGATGGACATAAAGCCACGCTAGGGCAGCTATTGGCTACTGGCTATGAACTTCCTTGTTTTAGTCTGGTCGTACGTCATCACATAGGAATTCGACGGACTTTGGTGGATTGTGTGTAGGCAAGTCCGTTCATTCAGAAAGTCTGTCGTAAAGTACGTTGAAAAGTCCGCCGGGCAAAGTCTGCCGTAAAGTCCGCTCGTGTGTACGCGGCATTAGAATAGTGGGAGATACCATTCAGCTCAGATTTATAATCCTCCTTATTTAACACAACAATTCCACCCCCTTTATCAGCTGCCCTAATCACTACATTTTTTATTTTTTCTAAAGCTTCAATGCCCTTCTTTATATTACCTTTTTTGTGTCTGGGTTTGGTTTTGAGTTATCGAATGTCTTTTCTACCATAGACTTTAAACTTTCTAAAAAATGGTTGGATGATTTTTTTTGGGATTAAAAATTGATTTATTTCTGAAACCACTATTTTTAAAAACTGCAGTAAAATCATTTTTATTGGTCTGTTTTTCTGCAAAAAAACTATAAACACTCAACTTTCTGATGAACTTCTCTGTATCTATATATGCATTAAATTTGTTTAGTTCTTTATCTGGTGCAAACTTTAAGGCTCGATTCACATCTATGCATGTTGCTTTTGAGCGTTTCTGCAGTGCTTTTTGCGGTAATTGCCGCGTTTTTTAACATGCGTTTTTGCCGCGAGTTGCGTTTTGCGTTTTTTTTTTCTTTTTTTTGCACAGTTTTTTTTATTTACAATGTGGTTGTTTAGCAACCAGCTATATACAATGTAAAAAAACAGAAATTTTAAAAAACGCAAAACGCGGCAAAAACGTGGTACTTGAGTTTTCTATGCGGGTCCATTGAATTCTATTACATCCAAAACGCTGCATTTTGCATGAAAAAAAGTCCCCGACCCTTTCCAAAAACGCAGAGGCACAAAAATGCATTGATGTGAACATGTTCCATAGGAAAATGCATAAAAAAAACGCATTAGTGTGAATCGAGCCTTAGCCTAATTCCAAAACTCTTAATTAATTAGTGGTAAATTCTGCATCATTTAACTTAAAGATACCCTGACCTATTGATCTCTTTTTCTTGTTATTCTTTCTCCCCCCCCCATCCTCTTCTAAGTTTCTTGGGGGTCCTCTTGGTTCCCAGTCTGGTTCCTCCTGTTGCCAGTGAGAATTCTCCCTTACTTGACCAATACTAGGATCTCTCTGGATCCTGCCAAGAAGGGGGAAAAGGTGGTTTCTCCGGGCCCTGTCAAGGAGGAGGAGCTCCACCTGGGCATTTTTGTTGTTGGCCAGATTAAAAAAAACACGGGTTGCTGCAGGGGCACATTGCATGCTTTTCTGCAGCTTCTCCATTGAAGTGTATTAAACAGAAAAGGCGCTGTTTTGCGTTGAAGAGTGAGTCCCTGACCCTTTCCAAATACGCTGCGGCTGGGGAGAGCATAGATGTGAAGGTGTCTCATGGGAAGCCATGTAGGTGAACTGTGGTGCGTTTCTGCAGGAGGCACCAGAGGGCACATGGATGTGAGCCAGGTTTAGGATGTTTATTAACATAATAGGGTTGAGAAGGCTAGGGTTGGCCCTTTGTGGTGCAGGGAGGAGCAGATAGTCGCTACTGTAAGTTCATTTTTTACTGTAGAACTGTGAAAGTAATATTTACGGTGGCGATTTTTTTTTTTTTTTGTACTATAGAGGGCTCATTTTGTTTTTGTTTTTTAATCCCATTGTGTTACTGGCAGAATAATCGTTTGTGAAAATAGTAATGGTAATAGTATGTCTCTTTGTAAACTACTAATTGGAGATTGTGAGCTTTTTAATTAGACCTGTAAACACTGGCTATATTGTAACTGCTACAAATCATATTGAAATTAGGTGTGCCTCAGTTGACTGCCTCCTGTACTACAAGCATGCATAGGGTCCTGATTATCCAAGTTCGTGCTAATCATTCTTGAGATAACAGAAGTAATAGCCCTTCTGTCAGGTCACCTGAGACCAGGTGACAGATGCACTCTGTGGGAGTCAGGAGTGCACCGCTAAGGTAGTGGACCCTAGGACTGACTGCTGCGCATTGAACCCCGGGAGGTTCAGGAAACCGGTCTACTGGATCACTAACACAGATCCCACTGGAAGCTAGAGCATAGATTCCCCAGGGCAAGAGCCTAGGATCCAGCAGATGTTCACCAGAGCCTCTAGTGGTGAGGATGGACTGCGCTGCAGTCTGGCTACAGGTCGCGGCCCCCAGGGTCTCACAGCTCACACTCACAGTAGACAACAGGAGAAGAGGAAGGAGGCAGAAGGCTGGAACAAGAAGGATAGTAAGGGATAAGCCAAATGTCGGGGCGACTAGCAGACAAGGATAAACATAACACGCCAAAGGTCAGGGTCACAAGCAGACAGGGATAGTCGAGAACAGGCCAAGGTCGGTAACTGGAATCAGACGAAGGAAACACAGCAAGTACACACGAAAGCTAACACACATTGGTTGAACAGGAAATTTGGCTTGCAATGCCCAGGTTAATATAGTTTTCCTAATAGAGGCCGGGGTGGAGCTATGCTGAGGGAAGATTACTTCAGGTGAGGGTGGCTGGCCTCTAAAGGTGAACACAGGAGGAAAGGTGAGCTGACAGACACACATTACTGCATAATCATAACACCTTCGTTAAGCATTTCTTTTAGAATACTTCAGAAAAGTCCACGGGGGGGGGGGGGGGGGGGATTGAACTATTATTGAGTTTAGGAAATCTCCAGGCTAATTTTTTGAAGGACTATAGTCACGACAGGGAATTGTTCTGACAAGTAGTGAAAAAAAAGTGGCAACGGTGACAGGGGTGGTACCTGTCAACCCAATTCTTGGCCAGAGAGTAGCTACCTCTGGAGTAAAGGCAACCTGTAAAAAGGTTGGGGAATCAGTTCCAGTTCAAGCTACATTGTAAATATGGGCCTTGGGTGGTATCTTAAAGATTGGGATTGCTGGACTGGAAAGAGGTATTCTAAGAGAGGTACTTTTAAGCCAAAAGCTTGGGAAAGAAATACTTGGAGTGCGTGGATGGTAGAATAAAAAACACACCAAATAATGCTGAGGAGTAGGGACAAGCAGGGACAACAACTAGACCAACATCCCCAGAGTAGTGACAGTGATGAACAGGGGGACGATGAGGAATTGTCAGGATTGGGGCCTTATACAATCACCCGGTCCTTGTTGGTAAGATACTCAGAAGCTGATAGGAATTGTCATCTATCAGCAGATGACAAAACTTTAAGCCATTTTTTAAGAATACTTCTGAAAAGTCCACGGGGGGGAGATTGAACTATTATAGTTTGGAAAATCTCCAGGCTGACTTGAAGGACTATCATCACGAACAGGGAAAATATTGTTCTGACAAGTAGTGAAAAGCAGCAACGGTGACAGTGGCGGTACCTGTCAACCCAATCACAGTCCAGAGGGTCGCTACCTCTGGAGGATCAACCTATAAAAGGTTGGGAAATCAGGTCAGGGTCCAAGCGTCCGTAAGGATGGGTTAAATATGGGCCCTAGGATATTCGTGATTGGGATTGTTGGACAAGAAAGAGGTATTCTAGGAAAAGTTAAAACTTAAAGTATGGGAAGATCTGTACCGTGATCATCACACAAAGATGACACGGCCATATGACTTCAGTTGCCCAGTCAGATAGCGGCAACGGATTTGGGTATGTCTGAATTCAGGGGGACATCCTCCACACTTAAGGTATGTACCAACAAGAATAAATCCCAGGAAGGTAAGAGCTCTTTAAAAAATTGCCCCTATATTTTGTAAGCCACAGGTAAAAACTACAAATCCAGAAAAAGCCCTCCCACATTCTCAATCGTCTAAAACAAAGCCTTTTGTTAAGAGATGTTGTACCACTTTAGATAAGCTAAAATGTCACTTATGTGGTTTATTTGGCCACATCGCGAGATTCTGTCCGTCCAGTTCCAGTCAAAAAGTCGGTAAACATAATCCACATAGGACCACAAGACGTGATCATGAAGTACACTCAGTGCGCTTTGCAAAGGGAATAAACAATGAAATATTTCAATCAAAAGTTAATATAGTATACAAATGTGCAAATCATATATACACAACAAAATAAAATTAGACAACAATGGTGATAAAGTTACATAAACCAATGTGTGAGAGTGCATATTAAGTGCATATAGTCCATATAATATGGCAATAAATAACGTAACTGTGAATCTGTGTGAACTAGTTGTCTGTAGATAATCCACCACCGTAAGGAAGGAGGCTTACCAGACAGGTTGAACCCAACTAGGCGTATGCCTGATGGGTCAACAGAGCTTTTGGTATAACACACCCAAGGAGAGGTACAGCAACCACGACTTCCAATATAAACCAATCCGGTATGGATCAGTTACAATATTGACATCAATGGGTATCCGCCATAAGTATAGTGACCGAAATTCATGAGCTGTTCCTCTCAATATAACATATGGCAAAAGGAGAAAAAATTGGGCCACATGGTGTGATTCCGTTTTAAATGTAAAACATTTATTGAAAAATAATAAAATGGTCACTCACATTTGAGAAGACATTAAAAGCATATGGATAAAACCAAGTAAGGCAGTGGCATCAGCAGAGCCCGTCCCGACGTTTCGTCCTAATAAGGCATCCTCTGGGGTGCTGGTCCACTGCAGCCACTGCGTATTTATAGGGTAAATGATCACCCCAAAAGAGGGCCAGCTCCATGACCGCCCAAAAAAATCGTAAACAAACCACTTCCAGTTTGTAAAGATGGCGCCCTAGGCTTGCAATTCAAGTCTCACTCTGATGTGTAACTCAAGCCTCAATATGGGTGTGACCGGAACTATACACTCTGGACTGTTCTCTGCTATGCTAGGCAGAGAGCGTCCGAAAGCATAAATTGAGTAAAAAAAAAATTAAATAAGCCAAGTGCCGTTATGTTATAATGAAATTTGCTGTTATGATCACTATATAAAAAATATTGCAGCAAGAGAACGGAACTGAGCGCTTGCACCATAGGACGCCGACAAAATGGCGCCCGAGGCAGCAAGCAAAGTCCTCTATTGAACGTCACCACGAAAATGGCGGCAATATCAAACAAGGATGATCCAAGCCTCGTTCTGGTCTCCATTGATGAAAACTGGAAATGGTGAGTTACCCGGAAGTGAACCGATCGTCAGAATAACAACGGAATCACCCAGAAGTGAGCCAATCGTCAAAATGACAACAGAGTCACCGACCTATCTAAAGCCCAAAATCACTCAATAACGAGAGTGAAATGGATATAAATATTATTTAACCATTTGACAACTGGGCACTTAAACCCCCCTCCTGACCAGACCAATTTTCAGCTTTTGGTGCTCTCACACTTTGAATGACAATTACCCAGTCATGTAATACTGTACCCAAATTAATTTTTTGTCCTTTTTTTCATACAAATAGAGCTTTCTTTTGGTGGTATTTGATCACCTCTGGGTTTTTTATTTTTTGCGCTATAAATGAAAAAAGGCTAAAAATTCTGAAAAAAAAAAACAAATTTTTCTCTGTTTCTGTGACAAAATTTAGCAAATTATTAATTTTTCTTCATAAATTTTGGCCACAATTTATACTGCTACATATCTTTGGTAAAAATAACCCAAATTAGTGGATATTATTTGGGCTTTGGTCTTTGCAAAAGTTATAGAGTCCACAAGCTATGGTGCAAATCATAAAAAATTGATCACACCTGATGTACTGACAGCCTATCTCATTTCTTGCGACCCTAACAAGCCAGGAAAGTACAAATACTCCCCAAATGACCCATTTTTTGAAAGTAGACATTCCAAGGTATTTAGTAAGATGCATGGTGAGGTTTTTGATGTTGTCATTTTTTCCCACAATTCTTTGCAAAATTAAGTTTTTTTTCCACAAAATTGTCACTGTAATAGGTTATTTCTCTCACATGGCATGTGTATACCACAAATGACACCCCAAAATACATTCTGCTACTCCTCCTGAGTATTACGATACCACATGTGTGGGAGTTTTTCACAGCCTAGCCACATAGAGAGGCCCAACATGCAGGGAGCACCATCAAGAGTTCTAGGAGCATAAATTACACATCTAACTTGTTGACTATTACACTTTTGAAGGCCCTGGAGCACCAGGACAATGACACGTGACACTGATGTGGCACTGATGACAGGTGGCACTGATGGCACGTGACACTGATGTGGCACTGATGACAGATGGCACTAATACGTGGCACTAATGACACGTGAAACTGATGACTCATTTTTTTCACTCACCGCTGCAGCACGGAAGCTCTCCCTACTCACACGATGTCTCTGTGTGAGGAGGGAGAGCCGGCGATGAGAGATGATCTCATATGATCATCTCCCATTGGACACTCCAATCGAGTGCTAAATGGCCGCTGTGATTGGCCATTTAGCACGATCTGTGATTGGCTGTGTCCAAGGGACATGGCCAACACAGATTTCCCCCTGCCGCGCGCCCGCGGCTGCGCGCACGGGGAATGTAAACAGGAGGATGTCCAGGAACGCCCTCCCGGCAATTATGCGTCGCGCTGTAGCAGTCTTTCGGCTATAGCGCGGGCGAAGTGGTTAATTGTATATGTATAATCACCTATATGTGTCCCGGATTAAAACATATGTAGTGCATTATTAAATAGTTAATGCATGATTATCCGGACTTCACAAATGGTACAGAGCTGGCCCCCACACAGGGATCAAAACAGAAAATTCATAAAAAATATAAAATATGTATAATATTAACCGTACATAAATATAGAGTCAACGTACAAAGAGATCCACCCCATAACTAACGAACAAAAGATGAAAAATAAATAAAAAAGAAAAAGAAAAAGAACCACAATATTTTAAAATGTAAGACTTAGTTGTTAGAGTCAAAACTCATAATATTCGGATACATAAAACCTAGAAATTCATTTGGCATACCCAAATGCCTAGATATCTTGATACCACCAGACGTACTACAGTATATGAGCTTACATATGGGGACTAGGCTTTATTCAAAAAGGCGTTTATATCCCATTCTATGTTAATCCCCCAGGGTTGATAAGATTGGAGTTCGTATATCCAATATGTTTCAAGTTGTGAGACCTCTCTGGTCAAAGCTCCTCCTCTCCATGGGGAAATATAGCTGTCAATCACCAAAAAACTGGTACCTTCAGGATTACGGGTATGATGTTCCCTGTAGTGTCTTGGGACCATATGTTTAATGTCTCCACTCTTTATTTTGGCGATATGTTCCCCTACTCTAATCGAGAAGGTGCGAGTAGTGCTACCAATGTATTGCTTCCCACATGGGCACATTATCGGATAGACAACATATCTTGAGGCACACGTGTGGAAACCTTTTATCTGATAAACACGATTAGTGACAGTGGAGCTAAATTCCAATGTTTTGGACCTGCCATTTGTATTATGACAACATACAGCACATTTTTTGCAAGGATGGTACCCTTTCAGATTATGAAAAAAAGAGGGGCGAACAGGAGGATTAATTATATTTTGAGCGATTTTACTTTGTAGTGAAGGTACTCCCCTAAATGTAACTTTAGCGTGTTCTGGTATTGGAGGACGTAAAACCTTGTCCATTTTCAGGACATTCCAATGTCTATTCAGTATAGTTTTAATGTCCTTGTGTTGTACTGAATATGAAGTTAGAATTGCCCATGTATAAGAGTTATCTTGATTTCTTGGTGGGTTATCCAACAACAAAGAACTCCTATTTGTCTCTAAAACTTCCTGATATTGTGAGTGTACAGACATTGGGTCATACCCCTTTTTCTCCTTTTGCCATATGTTATATTGAGAGGAACCACTCATGAATTTCGCTCACTATACCTATGGCGGATACCCATTGATTTCAATATTGTAAGGGACCCCTACCGGATTGGTTTATATTGGAAGTCGTGGTTGCTGTACCTCTCCTTGGTTACATACGCCTAGTTGGGTTCAACCTGTCTGGTAAGCCTCTTTCCTTACGGTGGTGGATTATCTACAGACAACCAGTTCACACAGATTCACAGTCACGTTATTTATTGCCATATTATATGGACTATATATGCACAAACACTGTGGGTTTATGTAACTTTATCACCATTGTTGTCTAATTTTATTTTGTTGTGTATATATGATTTGCACATTTGTATACTATATTAACTTTTGATTGAAATAATTCATTGTTTATTCCACTTTTATTAGCGCTGCACTATACTACTTTATTCATTCACTTATTTACAGATTATCTGATGTGCGGCAGCTACCACTATTTGTGTAAGACAGCGCATTTTTTTTCACATTTTTTTCCACGCTTTGCGAAGGGGCCTAGGTGTAAGAAGTATGAACCACCTAGGTCATGGGTCCCATTCTAAAATCATGAGAATGCATCCATTCAGGCTGAGAAGGGGCTAATGAAATGGGATTCATCTCTGAAAGAATTTCAACCTTACCAAACAGATGTTATGGGCTTAAGAAGTACAGGACATTATAGAAAACATGCTGATATGTGTGATGTCTAGAGGTCATCTTTCAAGCTAATTGTGTGGAATATGCAATATATGTTGTGTCGTGTGATGTTTGTCTCAGCTGCTGACAGCCCACCCAAATGACCCCCCTTCTTTCTCACCAGATCTGTGAGAGTGTAAAGCGAACT
Source organism: Lithobates septentrionalis (assembly GCA_037952835.1). Classification (NCBI taxonomy): domain Eukaryota; kingdom Metazoa; phylum Chordata; class Amphibia; order Anura; family Ranidae; genus Lithobates; species Lithobates septentrionalis. Next base: position 125,082 of record JBBDGP010001084.1, read on the forward strand.
GTATTGACATGCAAATTACCTGAGCCAAGATAATTATCTGTAATACTGAATTGAAAGGTACATTTACTAAAATGTATTTGTTTTCCAGATAGACAGTTCTGCGAGAGGTTTGTGGTGAGGTATTATGATTTGCTGATAAATGGTACCGCTCAAAGATTTATTATGAGTTGCTAATTTTTTTTTTACCATGGCGAATACATTTTTTTTGGGAAATTATTGGTATACCATAAAACAAAAATCCACATGGTATTAATATGTATTAAGTAATACATATTAATAATAAGTTGAGCTCAACAATTTTTGATATTTTTTTTAAAAAAGTGCACTGTTTATGTAATGTAATATATATTTGTGTTTCATATGTTAATGTCTTGTTACAGGTATATAACTATTGGTTTATTTAGTTTCTAGGAGGAAAAATTGAATGTTTATTACTAAATTTTATTGGTGTTTTATTCCTCAGATTCGATAATTGGGTTTCATGGCTTTCAGAACAAAAGGAAATCACAGCCTCCATAGACAACTTTATACAAAAATTGGTTTTCTTTCTCCTGGTTTGTCAGATTTATGTGGTCAGTTTTGTACTATTAGTCAGTCCATTCGGCTGTGTTTTGAACTACCTAGTGTGTGTGGTACGTTCTGATCCAACATGTATGAAGCTCTGGTGTGAACGAGTTTCTTTGCTCCACCGAGTAGCAGAACCAACTAACTGAAGTCCGCATGTCCAGTTCTCACTCAGGTTTTTTTTTTGTATTATCCGGAGTGTGAATTAGATATGTCATAGATTACCAAAGATGAGTCATGCTTATACTAGTAGTTCCATGGCTTTAAAGGGTAAAGGTTTGGTGTTACTTTTGTGTAGATTTGTTTAAGACTGCTTAATCCCCCCTGCTGTTATTGAAATTAGTTACACACCCAGCCAGTGCTTTCTTCGCAAGTGTGGCTCTTTGCCTTAGGCTAAGGTTTGTTAATCTGCCTAGCTTTCTGTGTGCCCCCATGTGTAGTTCACGCCTGTTTCCTTCTGTGTCACCATGCAATCCTATTTTCTCCTAGAGTTTCTGGTTTGTCTGTTTTTATGTGGCTGTTTGTTACCAATTACCTAATGAATATCTGTGTGTTTCAAGGCACACCGGTCAGCTCGTGAACCCACTACTGTTCAGTGATCCCGGCGCCTCAGTGCTGCAAGGGATTTTTCTTTGCCGGTTGGCCAGTTGTGTCTGGTAGCAGCAGTTCCTCAAGCTGGATACACATTATGCAATTTTTGTTGTTCAGTTCCTTTAGATTCACCTTCAGATGTGTAGTATGAGGGCCTGCCTGATGGCATACAAGTTCAGAGTGTATAGGTCTGGCCTTGTGGTGTATGGTTTTGGTGAGTCTGGAGAAGAGCTGTGCAGGAAGATTGTGTTGGGTGCTGCCAGCTCTTGGCTGTTCCAAGGACCCTCACTTTGGTTATATGTGTGGGCATTCTGTATTCTCCTCAGTTAATACCCATAGGTGTCCTTCCTGTCCTAGACTCTTTGTGTACCTTAACTAGTTGTCTGTGTTCCGCATGCCAAGAAGACCAGCACCCCAGTGCTACACTATGCCCTTGTCATTCATGTGAGTCCTGTCTGAATAGTGTAGACAGGTTATTTTGAGGGGTGAAGGATAACATGGTCTGATTACCGAATTGATAAAGGAGGCAAAAGGTGTGCAGCCTCAAGTGTACCTGGTGGAAGGTGATTTTCAATCCGGGTATTCAGACTATTTCTCATCCTTAGGAAAAAGAGAGGCTTAATGGAGACTGTCTTTGGAGCTGGGGCACTGGGTACCTTAAAACACTATGGAGCTGGAGATACTCAGGACCACATTGGGAGGTCTTGTGCTACATATCAGGGAAGGGGTTAGGAAAGCCAACTTGCTCTGTCCAGCATCCAGGACCTTGGAGAAGTGACTGACTTTTTCTCAGTGGGTAAATTTTCAATTTGCAAGGACAGGCAGGTGAGTGTAGTATCCAGGTTGCCTATGAGTCGTAATAGATTGGATGACTCAGTTCCAGGATCGTCAAAATCTAACTTGCACTGTTCTCATCCCTAATGGCAGGGATGGAACATTGTGCAGATATCACAGTCAACCTGGGTACTATCCTAGCAGATTCTACTGTGTTACACCTTGGAGTCCATCTTGTTCTGATGGTTTGAGTCTGGACAGCCTCAGATGACTGGTACTGATGAGTGCTGGAGAAAGGAAGGTGTTGTGCTATGGGAAAAGGCAACAATGCTGGCACAGGAGGGTGTTGTGTCTAAGGGATGCAGCGGTAGTTTTCCAACTGGTCCTTAACAAAGTTAAAAATACTTGAGGCCAGGGTACTGGTGCTGGTATCACATGTCTAATGATGCACTGTTTTCAGCATCAGGTTAAATTGTACTTAGCAGGGTATACTACCTCGGGGAGTCTATTGTACATCTCCTCTTGCCCTTGGCATGGATATAGCAGGAGCACAGAGTTGTACCCCAATCACCCCTGAAGAAAGGTCTTATAACAAACCTGACATCCCCGTACACCTACTGAAACTTCCATTGGGATTCGGGGACGAGTTAAAAGTTGGGTAGTTTGGGCAACAGGATATAGAAGGGCCCTGCTCAAGGGGTTTATGATTTAAGGAGAGGAGGGTGGTACAAAAATAATAGCGGCTGGGAATATGGAGCTGGCTGAGGTAACACCAAGGCATCTGTTCCTCATGCTAGCGGATCCCTTTTTCTTGACACAAAGTTGTTGATTTTCTTGTTGAACCTGGATGCAGACAGATTTACATCTGGGGTCCCCCATCTTCGGCATATTGCCAGGAAGATATTGGGGTTAAGGCAACATTCTCCCGGGAACAACTGCTGGCGACTCAAATAGTCCGGCTGCCAATTTTCTATTCCCGGAATGAAAATTGTCGATAGGCAAGGTACATTGTTTTCTGCCCAAGTTAAGATATAGTTCACCTCTCTCTAGGCTGCACAACTGGTCGCATCCCCTTGGTGAGTGATATAGGCCACTGCTGTGGTATTGTCGGATTGGATCTTGACAGGACAATTCCGTAACCTGAACATTCAGGCCCTCAGGGGCAAGCGCGCTGCCCAGATCTTTAGAATGTTGATGGGCAAGGTCAAATCTTTGATTTCCTTTGGACAGTGACTTCTTCCCGGACTGTTCCCCAACTCAAAAGGCTGGCATCTGCTGTTACCATCTTCCAGGTAGCTGGTAGGAAAGATTTTCCCTTCTGCAGATTCTATCAACCACCAACTGAGGCTCCGGTGCACGCTGGAGACAGACACATTGGGAAATCTAGACCTTGGATCTACTTGTTCCAAGCCGACAAAATACTGTTTTGCAGCAGCCTCAAATTCAAATGAAGCCACCATCTTTCCCAACCAACTCATGCAAAGACGAATAGAAGGATTCTTCTTTGCTTTGACCATCTCACTCAGTTCCTTTATGTCACTGATCTTTGCCTGGGTTAAAAATACCTTTTTCTTGGCTGTATTAATAATCAGACCCAAGTATTCCAACCTCCTTTAAAGTTTTTTAAGGAGGATTTCTCTAGATTGAGAATCCGAACTTGGTATTTCAGGTAGTTGACTGTAGATCATACCTTGGTATAAGCGGGCTACCGACTGGTCTATCAAGTGCAGATCATCTAGGTAAGCTATAATTGTTATACCTTGGGGCCTTAATCCGGCTACAGGAGGGGCCAGACCTTTGTAAATAATTGAGGTGCAGTAGCTAGACCGAAAGGCAGAGCTACAAATTGAAAACGAAGATTTTCTACCTCGAAATGTAGATATTTCTGGTGAGCGGGAAATATAGGTACATGGAAGTATGCATCCCTGATGTCTATTGACACCAGAAGTTCTCCACCTTGTAGGACGGAGACCACTGATCGGATTGACTTCATATGAAAAGAGCGGATATTCAGAAACTGGTTTAGATCTTTGAGATCTAGAATGGGTCTGACACACCCATTTGGTTTTGGTACCGTGAAAAGGTTTAAATAAAACCCCAGTCCCTGCTCTTGCATGAGAACCACTAAGATGAATTTTTTGAGACAAAAGATGGTCCAGTGCTTAAAAGAGAGACTTCTTTTCCTCTGGAGTCTGAGAAAACGAGGAGATGGGGACTTTTGGAACTCAAGTTTGTACCTTTGAGTTATTGAGGAAGTCGCCCATCTGCAGCCTATGGCACCTAGCATTCCTAGGCGGTCTCCCAGCCAGGCACTGGCCAGGACCGACCCTGCTTAGCCTCTGAGATCAGGGCGCCTTCAGGGTAATGTGGCCGCAGGCTCCGACACTCTTCCTGCCAGACCCTTGAGAACTGTGGAAGTCTTCCCCCCCACTCGAGCGAGCAGGGTCACCCCCTCGTAAGGAGGATTCAGTTTCCTTCTTGATACTTGACGGCAGATGCCGTCGTGACTGCCTGGAAGCAGATGCTCCTGGTACTGGAGAAGGAGCTTGTTTAAATTAAATGTTTACTCCTCTTCCAAATTAGCAAAAGGATACTTTTTCCACAAAAAATGTGTTTGGATGTATTTATCCAAATCATCTCTAAACAGCAGTTCACTGTGGAAAGGAAAACTAGCCAGGAGCTTTGCATAACGCTCCAGCTGACCAACTTTTCAACCATAAGTTTCTATGCCTATGCACCAGCCAAGTGTAAGGCGCAAGGCTTGAAGACTAGAATCTCTCATGGCGTCTATTGCCAAAAACATAATGCCGCTAGTAACTCGGCCAAATCCTGGGCCTGCTGATCAGGAATAACCTTGAGCACCTGTTAGACTGGTCTCTCAAGGACTGACATATATCAATTGCTGCTAGTGCAGGTTAAGACATAAAAAAAAAACACTTTTTTTTCTGAATAGGAATTTCCAACTTTTTATCCGTTGGATCCCTAAGCATTTAAACATTGTCTATCGGACAGGTCAAATTTTCATTCACAGAGTATATAGCAGTGACAATTGCTGGTATCTCCCATTTCTTAGTGAATTTTTCCTCTATAGGAAAAAGTGTTAAAACTTTATAGGAGGAAAAATATGTTTATCTGGGTGATCTCACTAGAAGCCTTTCCAGTAATGAATGGACAGGAAAGGCATGCGCAGCTTGAGTAGGCTTTAGTGAACTCAAACAAGCAAGAGGGCATATCAACAAACTCAATGAAGAGTAGCAAAAAATGTGGAGCGGACAAATTCAGTAAGAATTGCACCATCAATCTTTCAGATTGTGAAGCTGATCCCCCCCCCCCCCTCCGCATTTGACCCCTCAGAAGAGAAGTCATCAGTCTTCTCATGGTCTCCTGAGGGAAATCGCATTTTATCCCATTCTGGGATGCGATTAAAGCCGCTAACCAATCCCATCATGGCTTAAGGGAAAAACCCCATCAGTAAAATAGACAGGGGCTGCAGTGTTGAAAACAATTGCAATATTTGATCGCCCTAATCGCTTACTCTGACCGGCCACCCCAGAACTCTCAGGGGAAAATGCCAATGTAGAGTGTTTAGAGCTTGTAGGAGTCCCTTTTAAGCCCTTTTTTGGGATGTTTCTACCCCTCCTTCTGACCATAGCCCAATGCACAAATGCAGAGGGACTACAAGAAATCGCATCCACTGCTTGAGCAAATAGTCCAGCAACTGCCGCTGCTATTTAACGCTCAGCCTGATGCTTTTAGTAAATGTGCCAAAGGAATACCTGTGTCACCACTTACATGCCTCTTTTTAACTTTTGTGTCTCTCCGACAGCTGCAGTCAGCAAAAAAATGGAGCCTTTTAAAAAATACCCCCGCGCTGGACGTTTCTGCACGCCAACGCTGCGCTAAACCACACCCACTCAGTGTTCCCCCGTGCCCTCCCCCTCCTCTTTTCAAAAAAGAGTTTTCCCGCGCGGGCCTCCGATCCGACAGGATTGGCGTGTGTGGGGGGGAAGGCAGCGAGGAGGGCAGTGACAAACCGCCGTACCAAGGCGGTGGAGAACAGAGCGGCATCCGCTGATCGTTCTGCTTCTCCTTCTACTCAGAAAGAGGGGGAGAGCTTTAGTCTGGGTGGGGATTGTTTTTTAGAGAAAAAATCCCCCCCAACATCTTACCGGAGTCCTGTGACTGCTAGTCGGAGAGAGGTCTGTCAGCATCTGCTGACATAGCATGATCTGAGAAAGCATGACAAGGTACGTGCTCTATAAAGCCCCCAGTGGTGGCTTTTAGGCATGGCAACATTTACTTTTTAAAGGAGTCTCCACTTACCTTTCCCGCTGCAGGGAATTCTGTGGTAAAACCAACAGACCCAATCTTCACCTCTCACGGTGGGCTCAGTTTAAAAACCTTCTGGAACTGGGGCCCTCTTAATCGGGGGATCCCACTCCTGGACCCGTAATAGCACCCGCCAGAAAAAAACTTATGGCTGAAAAAACCAAAAGCACTGGATCCTGGGGTCCAGCTCTCTAAAAAAAAGAAGCATTACAGGCTAAACCTCGTTTCTTCCGCCACAAGGCCCAGGTACCATTCAATTCGGCCTAAAAAGACACTTTGAATGGATCCGGCTGCATGGCTAGCCCCAGCAAGGATTTCTCCAGTGAAGCTCAGTACAGCACATCTTTACTCATGACCAACACCTTAGACACTGGCGAATAAACTGAGGTACTCCCAGTAATGGGAGGGGTTATATAGGGAGTGAACTTCCTGTCTTAGGGTGTGCCAGTGTCCAGCACCTGAAGATGGCCTATAACCCACATAGTAATTACTATGGCTCTGTGTCCCGTGATGTACGATTAAGAAAAACCCGGCAAAGCATGATCCAATTTGCTGCAGCAGAGGAAAACATTCCTTCCTGATCCCTGATCCTCCAAGAGGCAATCAGATATTCCCTGGATCAACTTTACCTATAAAATGTTAGTATCCAGTTATATTATGTACATTTAAAAGAATCCAGGTCTTTTTTAAAGCAGGCTACTAAGCTAGCCAGAACCAGCTGTTGAGAGATTCTATTCCACATTTTCAAAGCTCTTACTTTGAAGAAACCTTTCCGTATTTGGAGATTCAATCTCTTTTCCTCCAGCCATAAAAAAAAAGTGACTGCTTGTCCTCTGTGATGACCTTAAAGTGAATAACTCATTACCAAGTTCACTATATAGACCACTTATATATTCACACATGTTGATCATATCCCCCTTAATCTCTTCTCAAGAGAGAATGAATTCAGTTCCTCTAATCTTTCCTCATAGCTGAGCTTCTCCATGCCTCTTATCAGTTTGGTTTCCCTCCTCTGCACTTTCTCCAGTTCCCCGATATCCTTTTTGTGAACTGGTGCCCAAAACTGAACTGTATATTCCAGGTGATGTCTTACTAATGATCTGTACAAGGGTAAAATAATCTATCGCTGGAGTCCATACCTCTCTTAACTGCTTCAGATCCGGGCCATTGCCAAATGACGGCAACAGCGCGGATCTAAATTGCCGGGACTACGTCCATTGACGTCGTCCCGTGCACGAGCGGCCTGCGCGCCCCCTGCAGGGCGCGCGCGGCGCGCTCGGTGATCAGCGAGTCTATGAGACTCGCCTGATCAGAGTAAGGGGTTGGTCCCAACCCCTTACCACATGATCAGCTGTCAGCCAATGACAGCTGATCATGTGATGTAAACAGAGCCGGTAATCGGCTATTTTTCCTCCTCGCGCTGACAGCGTGAGGAGGAAAAAAAAACCAGATCACCGGCGGCCGTGATCAGGACATCAGTCCCGATCACGGCGATCTTATAACAAAAAGCAATAGGCAGCAGTGCTGCCTACCAGTGCCCACCAGATTAACCCATCAGTGCCCACAGTGCCATCAATCAGCGCCACCCATCAGTGCCCACAGTGCCACCCATCAGTGCCCACAGTGCCACCCATCAGTGCCCACAGTGCCACCCATCAGTGCCCACAGTGCCACCCATCAGCACCCACATCAGTGTCACCTACCAGTGCCCATCACTGCCCATCAGTGCCCCCCATCAGTGCCCCCCCCATCAGTGCCGCCTATCCGTGCCGCCCATCCGTGCCGCCTATCCGTGCCGCCCATCCGTGCCGCCCATCCGTGCCGCCCATCCGTGGCCATCAGTGCCGCCTTATCTGTGCCCATCAGTACCGCCTTATCTGTCCCCATCAGTGCCGCCTTAACTGTGCCTATCAGTGCCGCCTTAACTGTGCCTATCAGTGCCGCCTTATCTGTGCCTATCCGTGCCCATCAGTGCAGCCTATCAGTGCCCACCAGTGCCGCCTCATTAGTGCATATCAATGAAGGAGAAAAATTACCTGTTTGCAAAATTTTATAACAAACTATTAAACATGATTTTTTTTTTTCAAAATTTTCCATCTTTTTTTGTTTGTTTAGCAAAAAATAAAAACCCCAGCTGTGATTAAATACCACCAAAAGAAAGCTCTATTTGTGGGAAAAAAATGATAAAAATTTCATTTGGGTACAGTGTTGTATGACCGCGCAATTGTCATTCAAAGTGCGACAGCGCTGGAAGCTCAAAATTGGTCTGGGCAGGAGGGGGGTTTAAGTGCCCAGTAAGCAAGTGGGTAATACAAGAAAGGACTGTTTGCTTTGGAAACTGCAGCTTGGCATCGCATACTATTATTAACTTTATGATCTACCAGAACACCCAGATCCTTGTCAATACTTAAAGACAACTAGATTTTGTTACATTTTAAAAAAAAATCAGCACAAAGGACGGTACTTACCGTACATTCAGGCCCAGTTCACACTGATGAAACAAATCGCTCCGACTTTGAAGCACTTGTCACATCAGAAGTCGGACCCCATTCTGGAACCATTCAACTTGAGTCACTCAGACATAGAAAAATGTTCCTGCACTACTTTTGGTCCAACTTGCATTGACTTCCGTTAAAGAAGTGGCATGCAAGTGGTGCTGAAGTCGTGCTGGGGTCTGACTTCAATGTTGCGCGACTTTGAAGTCAGGGCAGTGTGAACCCGGACGCAATGTGAAGTGTTCTTTGTGCTGCTTGGCTAGTCTCTTAGTTGAAATCTAAGCCCTCTAGGTACTGCCCCCTGTGCTGATTTTTGTAGGCTTTGAAGTATAACTAAAGGCAAAACTTTTTTTTAGTTTTTGATAGAGTAGAGCAGGAGGATTAGAACTCCTGTCAGGTTTTTATTGCTGTCTGTGCAGGAAGGTTGACTGTCTTTTTGTCCAGTTTACCATTATCAGTGAAAGTAAAAAAAAAAAAAAAAAAAAAAAAAAAAAAACAGAAAACAAATTTTGGGTTCTCCCCAAACCAGTAATAGAGGGGAAATGTTCCAGTGACAACCAGGGATTTTCTCACTTCCCGTTTTGGCTATGGGACAGAAAATAAAGGAAATCTCCAGAATAAGACATAGGATGGCTAAAGAAAAAGGAAAAAAAAAACAAACTGATGGGTAAATCCCTCCCGTACTCTATACAAAATGAAAAAAAAAAAGTTTTGCCTAGGTTTAGACTTTAACCCCTGCCCAAATATACGCATATATGTGGCTTCACTGAAGTGTGTCTTCTTCCAGGAGGCCACATATATGCGTAGCTGTGTTTGTGCTGGGAGAGCACTTCACAGCACGCTTCCCCAGCACAGGGATCGGGCTCTCACTGAGGCTTTCAAGTCCTGAACTAGCGATTGGGAACCGGAAAGCTCAATTTCCGATCACCTGAGTGCTGTGATAGCCTCTGACTGGCTATCACAGTGATTAATCACTGCAAAGCCCACTCCTGTGTACGCTTTCTCTTCTGAACGGAGAGTGAGGCTACATTCACACTTGCGATTATGGCTGGTGCGCACAGTAGGGGCAAGAATTTGATATTCCTGCTGAAGCTTTATCTGTGTGCATCCAGCAGCAACCACCGCAGGTAATCGCTGACTGTGCAGAGAGCCGCAAATAGCTGTGGTCATCATAGTGACTAAGCCGCACCTAGCCACAGAAAAAACTGCAGCTACAATTAGCACTGGCCTTAATCGCCAGTGTGAATGTAGCCTAAAATACATTGGGGGAAGATTTACTAAAACTGGAACACTCGGAACCTGATGCAGCTGTGCATATTAGCCAATCAGCTTCTAACATCAGCTTGTTCAATTAAGCTATGACAATAAGCCTAGGTTCACATTGGTGGGATTTGACATGTCAAATCGGCAGCTATTGCTGGCAATGGCACTGTGCGAATCGGTGCGGCGCCGCACCGATTCCCAAAAGTAGTTCCTGTACTACTTTTGGTGACTTTGGGGTGCGATTTGTATGGACATCTGTGCAGGAACCCGCACAGATGTCTTTGAAATCGCTCCCGAAGTCGGATTGACATGCAAGTATGAAATTGTGCGAGTTAAACCGCTGACACTGTGAACCTAGGCTAAAACCTGGAAGCCAATTGGTTTCTCTGCAGATCTGCACCAGATTTTGCACTCTCCAGTTTTAGTAAATTAACATCTGGGTCTTACTACTGGTACAAACAGCAAATAACATACACAAAATGTATAGCTCAAAGGTGCTTCTGCTTCACTAGACCATGCTCCTTGGGCCTCTATGCTTAACAATATCATTTGATTGTATCGTTTATTTTTGAATAATTGTGGGAAGATTGGTTTAGTGACCTTGATTTGGCTCCCATTTCCCCAATTGTTAATAGACTGCTCTCCTTACATGATCGACCCCTGGTAGGCCCATAGTCTGCATTAGATCGGTGGGACTTCTTTCCTCCGCTCTTTTGAGTCCTTACACAACAATTGTCCTAATTGGGTCTCCCGGTGGAATATAATTCTACTCCTTTCTCTAAAAGTGTGCCAAATACTACTAAAGGAGCTGGAGTACACTTGCAATATTTGGTCGCAACAAAGGCAAATGTATGTTTTCTAGAAGTTATGTATAGCTACAAGTTGTTTTTTGGGTGGAGGGAGAGAAGGAAACAGGACTGTACTGATCTTGTTTGTGTAATGTGAAAACTTTTAAGCAAAATTTCCAGATTTAAAATCTAAGGACACAGGAAGAAAGTGTAATACCGTATTTCCCACTCTGGCAGCCTCCCTCCATCTATGTGATCTGTCCACCTCTTCTCTAGGGCGCTCAATCCAGCAGTCACACACCAACATCATCAAGTACAATGCAGGATCAATAGTTCTGCATAGTTCATTGTATACAAGGATGGTAAGGGCCCACCCACAATCTGAAGCATCAGGGAAAATAGAAGAATGCTAGAGTGAAGAATAATGCAAAAGTTAAAGCTTATTCCTCTAACCCCAGACCCAGAAGGTTAGGTTCACCTTTAAAGGCTAAGTTCAACCTTTGTAACATGTTACACCTGTATTCCAGGTGTAACATATTTACTGTTGCAGCAGCCCCTGCACCCCCATTGTGACAATGGGCTGGAAAACCACTCCGCGGTTACAAAATATAAAAAAAAAACAAAACAAAAAAACCAAAACACAGCCGTGCAGGGCTCCGTCCCCGTCATTCATTTACAGGGTTCTGTGAATGGGAGAAATACAAGTATTGACAGCCTTTGCGGTACCAGGGTGCTGTTGAGCTCTCTAGGTAGTTTATTAATGTCTCCCATCAGTAACTGCCTGCCCATACGAGGTACAAGCAGCCAGTTACACTGACAGTCTGCAGGAGCATGAGATTGCACCAGCATTCTGCTGAAATAATAAATTCACAATTTTTACCTGCAAAAAGATATGCAGGTTAAAAAAAAATAAAATAAAAAAATAAATAACGTGCATTTGTATTTTTTTCCTAAGGAGCCTTCAGAGCATTGCACCCGTGATCAGCAGATCATGGGTGCAACATCCAGTTCTGCAGACTCTCAGCATAGCTGTCTGCCCATACCGCAGACAGGGAGTTACCTGAGAGCAGGAAGATCAATGGACTATGAGGGTGCCCACGCAGCTTACTGAAAGCTACAAGCCATCTGCCGCAATGGATGATGGTACTTACAGGCATTCATTCTCAGGAAACTGTGAATGAATTATGCGGCCGTGTGGGCGGAGCCCCATGCGGTTTTCAAATAGTGACAGCAGGTGCAGGGAAATGATCCCTGGACCACTGTCACAAGAAGGGGGCAGCAGGGGAAGAGTTGTAGATGCTGGAACATGTTACATGTTAATCCCTAAACAGGTGGAACATGTAACATACTCTTGCAGAATAAATGTAGGCATGTAATAGAAGTGTGTGTGAGATCAATAGGAAACAAAATGACCATACAAGTCTAAAGATAGATAGATTTATCACCATATATACATTGGAAGGGTTGTGAACATACATATTTACAGGTCACAAAATTAAGCCAATACTTTCAAAGTTTTAGGATTGGATAACAAGTAAAAAAAAAGAACAAAAAAAATTAAATAATATTCTACTGCAAAAACCTATAAAGGAGGCAAATACTGAACACGTTTTGTATATGCTTAGCAATAAAGCATTAAACAGCCCTATTGTCTTCTATTCACATACATTATATTACAAAAAGTTTACATGTTAAATGGCATTTTGACAGTCCTATGAAGTATGGTTTTGTGACTCCCAAGCCCTGAGTATATAGGTATATTTAAAAAAAAAAAGGGAGGACAAAATACAGTAAATGTACATATTTGCATTCACAATAGAAACGTAATACATAAAAAAAAAAACTGGGATTGTAACACCCAGTATACCAATTCTGTCAAAAGCCATGGTGAAAGATTTAAAGCACACCAGTAAACCCATTCTCATGTCAAAAATGTCAGTCAGGACGGGAAAAAAAAGAGTCCTAACCTGAATGGATGTCAAAGAGATGCAGATGACCTAGTATGTTGCCTGTTAAGTGTACATAACCACTATAGGGTTCAATGCACATTAAAGTGTACCAAAACCACAGTACAAAAATGTAATATATTGCAATTTACCAATCCTACATGTGGTGGCTTCAATTCCTTTTTTTTTTTCCTTTTTCAGGCTTTTTCACTATTTTTACCTGATGGTCCTGCTAGTAAAACTTTCTGAACTACGGGTGGCTACATTCACTCACTGTATCTATTGAGGAGAAGCATAGTTACTTTAGTAACATTGTTTGAGATAATAGTGCAGAGTCCTCCGGATATTACTGGATTTCTAGCAGGAGCAAAAAAGTTTTTTTTTGCACTTATTAAACTAACATAAAACACTTTCAACCATATTTTTAATAGACCAAAAAGGGAGCAAATATGTTTACATACACTTTAATTCTCTATAAAAAAGGTATATGTTTTTTCTAAAACTTTTTTTTTAACAGCTGTGTAGTTAACCTTTTTTTCTTCAAGAAAGATGAATATTCAACTTCTCTGTACAAGTGCACAGAGGCAACAGAGATGAAAAAGCTATGTACAAAAGCTCCAAGGCATGCAAGATGTTAAACTTAAGCCTCGGACACACGGTACAATTGTTGGCCAACCGAGCGTCTGATTTTTGTCAAAAGGGCGTGTGCCAGGCTCTTGTCTTGCATACTAAATGGTACACAATTGTCGTGCCACAAACACGACCGCAGTGACGTACTACGAGGCATGGTAGCCAATCAGCTTCTAACTTTCAGCTTTGACAATAAAATCTGGAAGCTGATTAGTTTCTATGCAGAGCTGCCCTAGATTTTGCACTCGTTTTAGCAATTCTCTCTCAGTGTGAGTGTGTGTGTGTATTTATATACAAATATATATATATATATATATATATATATATATATATATATATATATATATATATATATATATATATATACATACATACATATACACACATACATACATATACACACACAAAAATATACATACATACATTTATACACAGTAATAGATTTTATATACATACACACACACCTTCAGTTTCCATTTAAGGCAAAGCTATTTTGGAGTCATGTTGGATGTGGGCATTTTAGGAGAAAAAAAAAAAAACACACCATAAAAAGAGACCACAATGAAAAAGAGTTGAGGACAAATTAAAATAGAAAGTCAGGCAATGCCGCCCCAAAAAAATGGTAAACCCACAATACCGTACACAATTTTGGAGGATATTGTTTGGTTAAACATTGGTTTATTCCGGTTTTCCTTAGAAAACCAGCTAAACGTACAAGATAAGAAAATAAAAAAGAGGTACTAAGACCCAAACCAAAGCATCTTCATTAGGTATACCCAATTCAGTACAAATCCGTTTTATTTAAAAATGTTGTAATGCTCTTTAAAGGGTAACTCCAATTTTGTGGGGAAAAAAAAACAGCAAATAAAAAAATAGTAATATAGCATATACAATTGCTGAACAAGCCATATTGTTTTTAAATGTTATTAAAAATTGCTTTTCCTTCTCAATCTGCAGCCGCTTTAACCACTTGCCGACCGCAATACATATATACACGTTGCGGCTTGCAAGTGGTTTACCGGGGTTATGGCTTAGGCTATCTGCCACCTCTGTATTTTTTTGTTCAGCCAGCAGCTGGCTTTCTTAGCCGCTTGAACGCTCTCTTTCCGAAACAGTGGGAAGGGACATCCCCACATTCTCCCCCCCCACCCTGTGTTTTCCAGGTTTACCTTTTCCACGGGCGTGCCTGAGAAACCATCAGATGGTACGGCTAGCTGGAAACAGAGGCAACAAGAGACTAGATCATCTCTGATCGGAGGACCTGAGCGGCGCCATGTCGTCACTTCCAGTGTAGGGCAGAAGTAATTTTTTTTAAAGCAAAAAGATCAAAAAGATTTCCTGATCTTTTGCTTTCAAAAAGGTAAAAGGAGAGATTTGGGGTCTTTTTGACTCCAGATCTTTCTATTAAGAGGACCTGTCATCCTTATTTCTACTAAAAGGGATGTTTACATTCCTTGTAATAGGAATAAAAGTTATCAAAAAAAATAAAAGTGCCCCCCATTCCTCCGTGCTTGTGCACAAGCTGACACATACACAAGTCGCTCACACAGATGTTCGCAGCACAGGTGAGGTACTGCTGCGAACATTGGTGCGAGAGCAATAATTCTATCGCAAGACGACTTCTGTAACTCTACAGGTAACCTGTAAAAAAAATGTAAAGGGTCGCCCATTTTTAAGTATCATAGTTTGTCACCATTCCACAAGTGTAAATGGGTTAGGTATCTAGTTACTTGGTGTAACATCATCTTTCATATTCTACAAACAAAATAAATAAATTAGATATACAGTGGGGCAAAAAAGTATTTAGTCAGCCACCAATTGTGCAAGTTCTCCCACTTAAAAAGATGAGAGAGCCTGTAATTGTCATCATAGGTATACCTCAACTATGAGAGACAAAATGTGGAAACAAATCCAGACAATCACATTGTCTGCTTTTTGAAATAATTTATTTGCAAATTATGGTGGAAAATAAGTATTTGGTCACCTACAAACAAGCAAGATTTCTGGCTCTCACAGACCTGTATCCTCTTCTTTAAGAGGCTCCTCTGTCCTCCACTCATTACCTGTATTAATGGCACCTGTTTGAACTTGTTATCAGTATAAAGGCCACCTGTCCACAACCTCAAACTGTCACACTCCAAACTCCACTATGGTGAAGACCAAAGAGCTGTCGAAGGACACCAGAAACAAAATTGTAAACCTGCACCAGGCTGGGAAGACTGAATCTACAATAGGCAAGCAGCTTGGTGTGAAGAAATCAACTGTGGGAGCAATAACTAGAAAATGGAAGACATACAAGACCACTGATAATCTCCCTCGATCTGGGGCTCCACGCAAGATCTCACCCCGTGGGGTCAAAATGATCACAAGAACAGTGAGCAAAAATTCAAGAACCACACGGGAGGACCTAGTGAATGACCTGCAGAGAGTTGGGACCAACCTAACAAAGGCTACCATCAGTAACACACTACGCCGCCAGGGACTCAGATCCTGCAGTGCCAGACGTGTCCCCCTGCTTAAGTCAGTACATGTCCTGGCCCGTCTGAGGTTTTCTAGAGAGCATTTGGATGATCCAAAAGAGGATTGGGAGAATGTCATATGGTCAGATAAAACCAAAGTAGAACTGTTTGGTAGAAACACAACTTGTCGTGTTTGGAGGAGAGTGCTGAGTTGCAACCAAAGAACACCATACCTACTGTGAAGCATGGGGGGGGGGCAACATCATGCTTTGGGGCTGTTTCTCTGCAAAGGGAACAGGATGACTGATCCGTGTACGTGAAAGAATGAATGGGGCCATGTATCCTGAGATTTTGAGTGCAAACCTCCTCCTATCAGCAAGGGCATTGAAGATGAAACGTGGCTGGGTCTTTCAGCATGACAATAATTCCAAACACACCACCCGGGCAAAGAAGGAGTGGCTTTGTAAGAAGCATTTCAAGGTCCTGGAGTGGCCTAGCCAGTCTCCAGATCTCAATCCCATAGAAAACCTTTGGAGGGAGTTGAAAGTCCGTGTTGCCCAGCGACAGCCCCAAAACATCACTGCTCTAGAGGAGATCTGCATGGAGGAATGGGCCAACATACCAGCAACAGTGTGTGACAACCTTGTAAAGACTTACAGAAAACGTTTGACCTCTGTCATTGCCAACAAAGGATATATAAAAAGTATTGAGATGAACTTTTGATATTGACCAAATACCGTATTTAATCGGCGTATAACACGCACCCCAAGTTTAGGAGGGAAGTTTAAGGAAAAAAAAAACTTACATTAAAATGCCCATCAATGCAGCCTTATCTGTCCATCTGCAGCCTTTTCAGTGTCAGTGCAGCCTTGCCCCAGTGCAGCCTTCTCCCAGTGCAGCCTTCTCCCAGTGCAGCTTTGTTAGTGCAGCTTTGTCAGTGCAAGTTTGCCCCAGTCCAGCCATGTCAGTGCAGCTTTGTGCACTTGCCGCCGACATACACAGCCGTGTGTAGATTCAACTATGGCGCCGAGACTGCAGGGATTCGGAGCCGAGATACACATACCCGAGTGTTCTCGGCTTTTTTCGGCGCCGCTCACAGTCACGCCCAGTCTCGCCCTATGATGGACATAACACAGGTCCAAGGGCGGGACTGGGCGTGACAGCAGCGCCAAAAAAAACGAGAACACTCGGGTATGTGCATCTCGGCTCTGACGAATCCCTGCAGTCTCGGCGCCATATTTGAATCTACCCACGGCTCTGTATGTCAGCGGCGATCGCGGCAATTGCCGCGCTCGCTCCGATCACACAAAATCGGCGGGGATCGGCCTATAACACGCACCCACGATTTTCCCCTGATTTTCAGGGGAAAAAGTGCGTGTTATATGCTGATAAATACGGTACTTATTTTCCACCATAATTTGCAAATAAATTCTTTCAAAAATCAGACAATGTGATTGTCTGGATTTGTTTCCACATTCTGTCTCTCATAGTTGAGGTATGATGACAATTACAGGCCTCTCTCATCTTTTTAGGTGGGAGAACTTGCACAATTGGTTGCTGACTAAATACTTTTGTGCGCACTGTATTTAAATATATAACGTTGGGGGGCTACAAGTAATTTTCTAGCAAAAAATACTAATTTAAACTTCTAAATAAAAAGTGCCAGAAAAGGCTTGGTCTTCAAGTGGATAATTTTATTCCGTACACGACTGGTATATAAAAAACACCCCCAGAAACAGAATTTCCTGCTTGAGCGTTCAGATCAATTGATTTTCCCAGGAATCTGCACTAAGATGCAAATAAGATTTTAGCTATCCTCTACAACTAAAATTTCATTTTTGGTGAGATACTTACAAAAGGGTTAATCAGGTCTAGAAGGATATAGACCTTGCATTTACCTCACTAGAACACTAAAGTGCATGAGCTGATTAATAACGAAAAAGTCACTGCCACTCCTATTCTCTCTGCAAGGTTTGCCAAAAGAGAAGTTTAAAAAACAAACAATTATACTTCCGTAGGTGCATGCAGCATCTGTCCCCAGTGATATCTGAGTGAACACCATTGATCACTCAGTTCTCCTCCTCCGCTCTGAGCAGAGAACCATGACTGTCAGTCAGCGGCTCTCTGCTCTGCCCCTCCAGTGCTTACTGCAGCGGTGGGCTGTGGGGGCTCATGGTTCAGGCTCTTAGCAGATCAATGAGACGCTGAGCCAGGTGTCGGTCCAGGTATTTGGGTGGATCCTGACCATATGGTCAGAATTTTTCCTAAGCCTAGACCAGCTGAGTGACATCAGCCCACTCTTGGCTGAAACGGATCACAAGAGTGCAGAACGAACTGTACTGCTGCGATCCATAGGAGAAGTATGAACAAAAAAAAAATCCCTGCAATGTACATAGATCACCCAAAGGGGATTGTATTCTTTTTCTTAACAAAAGTGGAGTTACTCTTTATTGTTATGAGGAATGATAAAGGCCTAATAATGCAATATAGTGGGATGGGACCTAGTCGCTGCTAGTTACTTTTTTTCTACAAATGCTAGTTCCCTGGCTGTAATGGCTACCTTCTGGTTTTAGTTCTTTGAGTCACCAAGACCTTCATCTCAGGTTCACATTAAAGTAAATGATACAACATGCAGAGTTTATACATATAAGAACACAATTTTTTTGGTGTACATTACTGTTTTTTATTTATTGCAGAGGCTCTGGTATTTGTCTTAAAAGAAAAAAAAAAAAAAAGAGAAGGATAGATCCTATTCCAAAGAATAACACATCCTGTTCTTGTAATGAATTAAAAACTTTAGGTTCTACTCAAAAATTACTCTTTCCAAGTGATTTGGTAATTTTGTGGGTTATACAGAAAATTTCCAGGATCCTGAAAGGTTTCTGCAATCATTGCTACTGGGTTTTCACTGTGCCTTAAAAGGCATTGCATGTCTGTGAGCACATAAAAATGGTATGCTTACAAACAGCCAGCACTGTTGCCAACTATTTCAAAGTGAAAAGAATAGCCTCATTTGCATATATATTGTATATCATCTTTTTTTTAGTTATTGAAACTTGAATACTTCAAGTAGAACTATAGGCAAACCATTTTTGTTTCATTTTGGATAGAGTAAGGGAGGGTTATCAGTCAGATTTTTCTTTCACCATCTGGGCCCCATTGGGGAGATTTCCCTTCACTCCCTGTCTCATAGGCAGACAGGGGAGAGGCAATCCCTGCAATTTAAGGGAATATTATTGGAAGATTTCCCCTCTATTACTATTCTGGGGACAACCCAAAATTTGGGATTGTCTTTTACTTTCAATGATAATGGTAAACAGAACAAATAGAGAGGATGAATCTCACAGACATCAATAAAACCTGACCTATGTTCTAATCCATCTCCACCTTATCCAAAGCTATATAAAAAAAAAAAAAAAAGGGAGGAGATCTTGCGTTTATGTATACTTTCAGACAAAAGGGGTAACCAATTTCCCTATGAATAAAATGGAATGGAAACAGACATGCATGGCTCAATTAGAAAGACAAAACACATCAAAAAGGCTGATTGTTTTTATGATCTTCATATTGTATTAAATGTCAAAATGAAAGCTGAACTTTAAGTTAAAAAAGAACATTGATTTTACGTAAGAAAAAAACTGCTCATAAAATTGTTGGAGAAAGGTGTTCTACTATATCTTCCAAATGTTCACAGATATTCTCGGCAAATGTATCTTGCAAGTTCTCTGCTGTACTTTCTTCAGAGGCCATTAGAGGTGGTGCAAATGAAGGCATATTTTGCAAATGTTCACAGACAGTCTCAGGAATTACTTCTTGTGACTTCCCAGCAACAGTTTCTTGTGAGGCGGTTATAGTGGGTGAAGTACAATTTTCTCTGTCCTGCGCTGATTTGGAATCAGATGTGGGAAGCCCAGTCACTGCAGTTTCATCAAGAAAAGAAGGTGTTTTAGGTGGACTGGGTGCTGGCAGAAAAGCTTCACCATCCAAACTTTCATCAAAATATAATCCATCAAGTATCTCTGAGGCAGCATCAAGATATTCATTAACTGATGTCAGATTGCAAGCTTTGGAATAAGGACTTGCGGCTTCCCCACAATCTCTGTCTATGGTGTGAACAGGTGTGGAGGTACTTGGCGAGTCCTTGATCAAATCTATATTAGACTCCATGCTGTTACTTTTACCAGGCAGTGTATCGACATCAATACGGCTCGGCACATCAAGTTTCTCTGGAGTGTCACTATCACTGTCAATTCTGATGACTACTGGAGAACTCTTTTCATGTCTGCGTTTCTTCTTGTGTTTTTTCTTCTTTTTCTTTTTATGTTGTTTGGTATCTTGTGTGCTTTTTCCTTCATACACAATCTCCACACTGGGGCTCCTTGTCCTTTTCTTCCATTTAGGCTTTTGTTCATTTGAAGATTTATCCATCAAACTATCCTCCAAGTCTTTTAAGGCTGTCTGTGTATGAGCCTCTTTTCCATTGGCAACTTCTGTCTCACCATTGTTCTTATTTTTGTTCTGTGGCTCCAGATGTCGGGTTTTATATTTCCTCTTACCACTGGGTTTGTCAGACTGGGTTTGTTGAGCACTAGTTATAGTAGCACGACTGCTGTTTGATCGGCTTCTTGATTGATGATGCTTATCAGCAATAGTTCCTCTGCGCTTCCTTGGCTCTTTCCTTTGAGAAAAAGCCTGTAAATTGTAATCAGGACTGTCAGAATATCTAGAGCAATGACCTCTACCACGGGAATGTTTTTTATAGGACTTTTGTAACTCTTCTCTATTACGGTTTCTGCTATAGTATGTATACTCCCAGTGATAAGTACTGCGATAGTTGTCTGTATTGTCAATGTCACGACTTCGCGATCTCCCTCTGCTATGCTTTCTATTTCTAGAGCTGGATCTTTTTAGTTCTCTGGAACTTTCACTTGACAAAGAAACAGTTCTACTCCTCCAAGATAAACTTCTATCTCTACTACGTGATCGCCTCCTTTCTCTCGAACTTTTATGCCTCTTTTCTCGAGATTTTGTTCTTTCTCTGTTCTTACTGTGCCATTTTTTGTGACTGTCATAAGCCTTATTGCGAGAAGAACGAGAATAACAATCAGAGCTCAAAGAACGTTCCCGCCACCTTGATGTGCCTTCATTGAAAGAATGTCTGTCGTCTTTTCTGGATTCAAACAATTTTCTAGAAGATACGTCTGTTGATCTTTTCTCTTTCTTCTTTTTTGAATGAGATTTGTCACTGGGTGTCTTCTGCTTTTGTTTAGTTTTGCGTGATGGCTTATCACTTGATCGAGATGAAGAAATGGAAGACCTATGTGACTCACTGCTGTCATATAAAGTAAAAGGTCTTTCTTGGGGCTTTTTAGTTTGCTCAATCTTCACTTCACAAAGGGAAGGTTCTGAATCAGAAGAGAGCTGAACTAATTCTGGGGTTCTTTCTGCAAGTGGTTTAACAAAACCCACTATAATACAGTCATCAGAAGGAATGCTCTGGCTCTGAATATCATCAGTAGCTTCTTTTATCATATTGGCAGACTCCAGTCTACTACTTGAAGGTTCCTCATCTGAGCTATCTAAAGTAGTTAACATACCACTAGTTGCCTGCTCCATTGTAGAGTAGGAAGGTCCAGGTGTTTCATCATCCCAGGGAGCTTCACCAACTTCAACAGAAGAGGAGGTCACATCAGGCTCCCTTGTATTAACTTCATCTGGGGATATAGTAATTACAGAGGATTCTGATGCACTGCCTTCTTCATATGAAGGTGCAGGACAATCGTAGTTGGCATGCTGGTCATATGCATCGATATTATAAGGGCAGCGTGCAAAATTGATGAACTCATGAAGAAAGTGTTCTGTACGATGAAGCAGGAAAGGCTGCAAATCTTCTAAGAAGGCTTGACTTTCCATGTCAAATCGAGTAACATTGCTCATAATGATGTGCTGCACGATGTTAACAAGGGAACCATGTGTGCCAAATAACACTGTCAATTCCCGCTTAAGCCATGGTATAAGCCGATGAAGGCAAGCAGGATTTCTGCGGAAAAATTCAGCAGATATATCACGGTAGCGTCCTCCATCCTGAATATTCCTGACGCGTATTCCAGATCGGTAAAGTGCTCTCCTGAAGTTTATGAGCTCCTGCTCTTGAATTTGTCTCATTGTCCTTCCCTCTGCACTTGCTTGTCGCCTGGAAGCTAGCCTTCTCATCATCTGTTGAATATTGCTGCCCCTTTGATGAGATTGTCTAGTTGTATATCCCTCAAACAGAACACCATTGTCTGGTGGTGAAAATGTTCTGTGTGCAGAAGATCTCGTTCGCATGGGCAAGTTACTGTCCCCGGTCATAGTAGTACGATAGCGAAATCTCTGCCCATCTGGACTGGCAAAAGAGCCATTTAAAGTGGGACGCAAAACGAATTCTTTGAAATCATCTTCAGCTCGCACACTATGAAATATAGAATGAAATGGCTGCTTGCATAGAGGACATTCTGCTTTGTTTTTTGCCCATTCCTTTATACATTTAAAGCAAAACCTATGGAGACATCGGTCTAAGTGCGATATGTTTTCAAATCGGTCCAAACATATGGGACATTTTGAGTCTGGAGAAACATCTGTTGGGGATCCTTTATTGTGCGATTTCCTGGAACCAGCTTTAGAGCTGCTAGCTCCTAGGAAGTCATCTGTTGATGTTGACTGCATCTGCAAAACAAAAACCATGTATAAGAACATGAAAATAAATGATAGTAAATAAACCTAACGACCCTACCTACAGCACTGAGCAAACGTTTTAGACAGGTGTGGAGAAATGCTGTAAAGTACGAATGCTTCCAAAAATGTATATTTTAATTGATTTTTAATCAATTCACAAAATGCAAAAAGTGAGTGAACAGAAAAAAATATCTAAGTCAGATCAATATTTGGTGTGACTACCCTTTTGGCTTCAAACCAGGATCAATTCTTACACAAGTTACACAAGTATTTTGTAGGATTAGGCCATGTTCACACTAAACCGACACGAAAGTTGCACGACTTTCGTTCTGACTTTGCCCTGCAACTTCAGGTCCGACTTCCATTCGACTTCAATAAACAGGATCAGACTTTGATCCGACATTAAGATGATCACGACTTGTCCTTTGACCAATCAAAACAATTCCTTTGTTTCTGGTATGGATGAAACCACATGCCAAAATTATAAAAACAAAACAAAAAAACCCCCAAAAAAAACCAAACAAAAAATACACCAACCTGGCGTGGGGTCACCCCCAAAATCCATACCAGACCCTTATTTGTGCATGCAGCCCGGCAGGTCAGGAACCATACCAGGCCACATGCCCTCAACATGAGGGGGCGAGTACTTTGGGGCTCTGCCCAAAGCACCTTGTTCTCATGTTGATGGGGACAAGGGCTTCTTCCCCACAACCCTGGCGGGTGGTTGTGGGGGCCTGCGAGCAGGGGGCTTATCAGAATCTGGAAGCCCCCTTTAAGAAAGGGGGCCCCAGATCCCGGCCCCCCCTATGCAAATGAGTATGAGGTGCATTGTTTCAAAAAGAATAAATGTCCCCCCAACGTCAATCATGATGTCTTCCTCCGTCATCACTGCTGAAAAAAAACAAACAAAAAAAAAAAAAAAAACGCACTCCTCCATGGACGCTGGCTCCCACCATTCTGTCAGCTCCGATGTCCGACAGTTCTTATATAGCTATGAGGCATGGCCATCAAGTGACATAACCCGGAGGGAGTCAGCGTTGGATGATGAGCATTTTTTTTCCAACGGTTCGGTGGCGGCAGCGGAAGACATCGTGATTGACATTGGAGCTACAATGGGGAACATTATTCTTTTTGAGTAAAGGACTTTTCAAAAACTGTGTCGTGTTTTTATTTACACTATTACTGCTTTTTTGGGAGTGAATGAGTATGGGGTACAATGTACCCCATACTCATTGACATTGGGGGAGGTCAGGATCTGGGGGCCCCCTTTCTTAAAGGGGGCTTCCAGATTCCGATAAGCCCCCTGCCCGCAGACCCCCACAACCACCGGCCAGAGGCCCCCCCGCCCCAAAGCACCCAACCCCCCATGTTGAAGGCATGTGGCCTGGTATGGTTCAGGAGGGGCGGGCTGCATGCTCGGATAAGTGTCTGGTATGGATTTTGGGGGGACCCAACGCTGGTATTTTTTGCATGGGGTTCCCCCTTAAGATCCATACCAGACCCAATGGGCCAGGTAAGGATTGGGGGGGGGGGGCTGTTTTTTTTTGGGGGGGGGGATTTTACATTGCTAACATTGCACACACTTGATCTCAAGGCACAAGTCGCATGCCACGAGTCAGATCAGTTAAGATGTGATTTTACTTGGATGAGACTTCTATTCAAATCTATGGGCTGAAATTGTGCCCAAGTCTGACCAAAGTAGTGCAGGAACCTTTTTCATAGTCGGACCAGTTAAGATGGCTCTCATAGGGAACCATCGATTTTGACAAGTCATGCGACTTGTGCTCTCAAAGTCGGAGCGCTTGTCGGACCAGTGTGAACCGGCCCTTAAGAGTCAGGTGTATGATTAACCAATTATACCAAGCAGGCTAATGATCGTTAATTTCATATGTAGGTTGAAACAGTCATTAACGGAAACAACTGTGTAGGAGGCTTAAAACTGGGTAAGGAACAGCCAAACTCTGCTACTAAGGTGAGGTTGTGGAAGACAATTTCATGTCACAGGTCATATACCACGGCAAGACTGAGCACAGCAACAAGACACAAGGTATTATACTGCATCAGCAAGGTCTCCTCCAGGCAAAGATTTCTAAGCAGACTGGGGTTTCAAGATCTTTTAAAGAAGCACAAAGAAATGGGCAATGCTGAGGACCGTAGACGCAGCGGTCACAAAACATAGGAACTGGAGTGCAGAAAAATGTCAGCAGGTGCTCGGGACTGGGGAGTCAAAATTTAAAATATTTAGCTGTAGCCGGAGGCAGTTTGTTCGCCTAAGGGCCTGAGAGCGGGACATTAATGTATGTTTGCAGGCAACAGTGAAGCATGGAGGTTTCTGGCAAGTTTAGTTGCATTTCTGCAAATTGCAATTTGCAGCCCATTCAAATAAATCACACTGCAGGAGAACGTGCATGAGTCCCATAGGACCGTGCAAGAGTCCCACAGGAGTGTGGAGCACGTTCCAGTGCGATTCTGGTGTGAACCAGCCCTAAATGCCATACGTGTAGGGCAGAAAAGGCATCCCCAAAGCCTGGCTAAAAAACAAAACAAAAAAAAAAAACTGTATTTAGATCTTCTCACTGGCCCAAATTGCATAATGTCACAAAATTGTGCAGGGCATTGCAGTGCTCGAGAACCAGAAAATTCTGGAAAATTGCTATTAAAAAAAAAAAAAAAAAAAAAAAAAGAAGAGCGCACTGGCACTCCAGTTAATTACAATCATATCAAAATTACAGGTATGTATCCATCAAATCCTATGGACAAGACCTCCTCACATCGCCTGCCTCAGACAGATCAAAGAGAGTATACCCTTGACAACATGCAAATCATAAACCGTGCTGGCCAGAACTGCAGTGTCCTTGTCATTTTCCCCAACATTATCCACCTTCCCAGCTATCTTTGGTGACCTACAGAACAACTCCTCCCTATCTACTGGAGAAGAGGAGAGAGGGTTAGTAGCCCAAATTAAAAGTGAAACCTGCTTCTCCATTGAGAGCAGAAAATAAGCATGGGCACCCTGCGACAGAAAGTGTGTTATTGGCAGGATCATCAGGTAAAAAGAAAGAAGAAAACAAATGCATCCACATCTAAAGCTAACGATACACTATACAATTTTATTACACAATCTCCTTTAGGTCTACCATCAACTATGCAGAATAAGGACCTGCCTAATTTGATATTAATTAAAAGGAATGTTTTGATTTGTCTAAATAATAACAGTTTTTCTAAAGCTAAAAGGAGGTTTATGATATTGTACAATCAGATAGTACAGTGTATGACCCTTTTAAGGACTGGGTATAGAAAATGGCTATGCAATCCCCCGCCTTTTAAACGTTGTCACTCCACTTATATTTGCTACATTCAGTTTCTAATTAATCTCAATATTTTTTAATAAAAAACAAAAATAAAAAAAACTTTTTCCAAGCATTCATGTGACCACAAAACTCTGCGGAGCAGGTCTGTCTGTACAGCTGGTGGGCAATAACTTCTCTAGGTCTGTTTTACACTTGTAAGCTCTTGTTGCCCCAATGAAAAAATATGTGATGGACTGCTTTTTAGAGGGTGGGTGACAGGTGGCTGAGAGGTGATAAATCTGCTCGCCACTTGCTTCAACCCTTAGGAGCCGCACCACAACTATGCAACCACATGCAATGCGCAGTCCCATTAACTTGATTTGATCCTATTCAGCAGTGGTACTGTATGCCAAACTTAAAATAAATTGGAAAAACCGCACTACGGAGCCTAATTGGAGAACAGACTGATAGCTGCACTAATAAAACACCAATATCCATGCACAAAATCCAAAACTATGTAAAAAAGTGCGCTTACAGTCTATATAAACAAGTGATGTTTAAAAGTGGAAGAACTTGCATGAAACAAGATAAAATATAGTAAACCAATGTATAAAACAAAAAAGAATAGCATAAAAGTGAGATAAAAAATATCTCTAATCATAAATGATATGACTTGTGAAATATATGCAAACGTGTAAAATCAACAAATACAAATCAATCGCAAATGAGTGTGATAATTTAAAAAAAGTGAATAATCAATATATAAATAATATGTGAAAATTGTGACTCCAGTCCATGAAGTGAAACAATATAAGAAAAGTTCATCAGCATGAGGAAACACCATCCACCTTCCATAAACCCATCATCCATATATGATTGAACAAAAGGAGAGAGGGATAAATAGATGAGACTCCACTTGTGGTGAATCCAAAAGATAAATGCTAAAGATGGACCCTTACCCTCGGTGGTGGACCCCCTATTAGCGAGGTCTAACGAACGTGCAGATTTCGCCCTCTGCAGGGACCATGTAGAGAAAGTGTCTGCAACAGCTGATACATCCAGCGTCTCCGGTCCGGGCTGATCCAAGTCTTGAACCTGGAGGGGGGAGAAGCACTCTCTTGCTTCCAAGATGGTAAGAGGGAAGAGGCAAAAAAAGGGCTCCAATAGTGTGAATAAGTTTGGGGTTTATTGTAAAAATATAACAAAAACGGAGAGTACACACTCCGTGAAAGCACTGATAAAAAGAGTAAAATTATGCCGGCATTAAAATAAAACGAACACCCGTGCAGTACATGGGGCGGTCAATGTGACGGCTTACAATACGTAGCCACGCCCTACATGTTTCGTCACAAGCTGACGTCTTCCTTGTGACGAAACATGTAGGGCGTGGCTACGTATTGTAAGCTGTCACATTGACCGCCCCATGTACTGCACAGGTGTTCGTTTATTTTAATGCCGGCATAATTTTACTCTTTTTATCAGTGCTTTCACGGAGTGTGTACTCTCCGTTTTTGTTATATTTTTACAATAAACCCCAAACTTATTCACACTATTGGAGCCCTTTTTTTGCCTCTTCCCTCTTACCATCTTGGAAGCAAGAGAGCGCTTCTCCCCCCTCCAGGTTCAAGACTTGGATCAGCCCGGACCGGAGACGCTGGATGTATCAGCTGTTGCAGACACTTTCTCTACATGGTCCCTGCAGAGGGCGAAAACTGCACGTTCGTTAGACCTCGCTAATAGGGGGTCCACCACCGAGGGTAAGGGTCCATGTTTAGGATTTATCTTTTGGATTCACCGCAAGTGGAGTCTCATCTATTTATCCCTCTCTCCTTTTGTTCAATCATATATGGATGATGGGTTTATGGAAGGTGGTTGGTGTTTCCTCATGCTGATGAACTTTTCTTATATTGTTTCACTTCATGGACTGGAGTCACAATTTTCACATATTATTTATATATTGATTATTCACTTTTTTTAAATTATCACACTCATTTTTGATTGATTTGTATTGGTTGATTTTACACATTTGCATATATTTCACAAGTCATATCATTTATGATTAGAGATATTTTTTATCTCACTTTTATGCTATTCATTTTTGTTTTATACATTGGTTTACTATATTTTATCTTGTTTCATGCAAATTCTTCCACTGTATGCCAAACGCCATAGGGCGTATATAATTTTTGCCACGACCATGAAACAAAACATCGCAGCTGCGGCATGTGTAAAAGCCTCTCAGCTTCTGTGTGAAGTTAAATGACAATACAATTATGAAATGCATACAAATAAAATGACTTGAATCGTTGTGTAATTTTTTTTTTCTCCAATAAATGTTCTTCCTCTTAATTTTATTTTTCAAATAGTACCCTGGCCATGCAGACAAACTCCCAGTTCTATGTCTGCCCACTGTGCCCCAGGACCTATGGAGTACTGAACGAATTTCCTGTACATGCATGCTCCTGTCCTGAACTACAACTCTATCTGCTATGAGCGCAGCACGCAGAGGCGGTATGAAAGGGACACACACACAGCAAAAGCTGCTGTCAGTCATTGCTGTGGATGATTATTGAAAATTAAAGTAAAAGAAAATCACAAGTTTTGGGTTGACACCAGAACTGGAATAGAGGGGAAATCTTCCAATGGGGACACTAGTTTCAGTGACACCCAGGGATTTCCTCACTTTGCAGGAATTTCCTCTCACTTCCTGTTTTGGCTATGGGAAAGAAAGTGAAGGGAATTCTCCACAATTGGACAAAGATGGCAAAATACACGTAGTTCTACTTTAACTGCTTAGCAACTGCCCCACACAGATATACTGCGGCAGGGCGACCGCTCTGTGCTAGATCACGTACCTAGTGCGTGATCTGACACTTCCGGGTCTGGGGCACGCTGCCAACAACCCGCTCCTGCTGTGATTGGACAGGCAGGAGGCAATCAGTGGGAACTGCCAATCATTCAGGAGAAAGGCAGAGCGGCAGGCTGCCTATGTAAACAAGGCAGACCGCCATTCTGTGAGAGGGGAATTTGCTCATCCTGTGTTCCTGCTAAGCATGAACACGGATGTTTACATTTCCCCAGTCAAAGCACCTCCCCCACAGTTAGTAATCACTCCCAGGGAACACATTTAACCCTTTGATCGCCTCTGTTAACCCCTTTCCAGCCAGTGTCATTAGTACAGTAACAGTGCAATTGTTTTTAGCACTGATCACTGTATTAGTATCACTGGTCCACAAAAAGTGTCAGTTAGGTGTCCAATTTGTCCGTCGCAATATTGCAGTCCCGCTATAAGTCGCTGATTGCTGCCACTAGTAAAAAATAAATAAAGAATATAGCATAATTTTTAGCCGCTGTAACTTTTGCGCAAACCAATCTATATACACGTGTTGGGATTTTTTTTTACATATTGGCCTAAATTGATTAAGAGATTTGATTTTTTACATTTTTCTTTACTGGGAATGTTTTATAGCAGAAAGTAAAAAAATATTATTTTTTTTAAATTGTCTTTTTGTAGTGCAAAAAATAAAAACCGCAGAGGTGATTAAATAACACCAAAAGAAAGCTATTTGTGAGAAAATAAATAAAAGGGTCATAAATTTTATTTGGGTACAGCGTTGTACGCCCGCGCAATTGTCAGTTAAAGTAACGCAGTGGCGTACAGCAAAAAATGGCCTGATCATGAAGGGGGTGGGGGTAAACATTCTGGAGCTGAAGTGGTTAATGTCACTTTAGTTCTGCTTTAAACCCTTCTATCCTTTTCAGCCAAGGGAGCTGCTACCTTGACCTCTGATCTGCAACTGCCATGGTGCTGCACATGTGATCAGTTATGACACCAGACATTTGATGGCTTGACAGTTTGGTTGAGGACACAAGCAAATGTGACGGTTAGCAAACCCAGTGTTCTATCAGATTACTGCTACCCGCCAGATCGTGTAATGGAAGTGATGTTCCGGCAAAAAAATACTTACTGCGCAAGCGCTCCACGGCGCTATACGTTCCAAACACTTGATCTGAAGCGTAGCGGTAATCTGATAGAACACCCTTGCAGACATCTTACTACAACTAGCTTCATCTTGAATTTCAGAGTAATTTTAGCAATAAAGTGAGCGTATACAAATATAGTATATTGACATCTGTGACGCTGTTTTGATGTTACATTTTGAAAGTAGCTGGATGCCAGCAGTAAGGTGGCAGAGGCCATGTTGATACACCCTGCACAGCGCTAAACCTTTAGGCTTTTAAAAGTAAACATCCAAACAGCATCACAGATATCAATATACTATATTTACATATACGTTCAACTTTATTGTTAAAGTTCTCTGAAATTCGGTATGAGTCTGACTGGATAGCGACCTTCACTCACATGTAACTGTTACATTTTGGCTGTTATACTTGACGTGTTCATTACAGTCTAAATGCAATGCGAAGTTATCTTTATGTTTGTATCTGTGTCATATCTTTAAATAAAAAATAAAAAAAACCCAAAAAATTTCTCTGAAATTCAAGACGTAGCTGGGTGTAGTAAGATGTCCGCATGGGTGTTCTATCAAATTATCACGACCCGTCAGATCATGAAATGTTTGGAATGCATAGCGCCGTGGAACACATGTTGGAACACATAGCGCAGGAAGTAATTTTTTGGTCAGAACGTCACTTCCGTTACACGATCTGACAGGTAGTGGTAATCTGATAGAACACCGGCATTCCAGAAATGTAACTGTTTTTTGAAACTGTTAAATCGATGGGTTTAGTTCCATTTTAATGGGGGGGGGGGGGGGGGCAAAACCCTGCATCTGCCTACTATTTTTTTACCAGCTTCCCAGGGCCAACAACTCCTTGGAGCTATGGATGCTGTTGGGATGATGTTACTGCTCTAAGGACTCGGTAGCAGTGTCAGCCCTTCACAGGCAGCCTGGCACACTTGGTTATGTAATTATTTGGGTACGTCCTTTTTCTAAAGTGGTTGTACCATTTTTTAAAGCAGACGGTCGGCTTTCTTGTAATAACAACTGATGTGGCTAAGCATCCGTTATTACAAGCAGCGAGGGGGGAAATCCCTCCTATCCCGCCGCCTTCCGCAGCTCGCCTGGGCTCTCCCGTCCCACTGGGAGACCCAAGCCACCAGCCGGCACGTCCGCCGGCTGGCCGAAGACCCGGACAAAGCCAGAATCGTTTTGATCGGGTCTCCCGGAAACTACGTCACTTCCTGTTTACTTAGCAGCCAACAGCGCCATTTAAAAAAAAAATCCACAGTATTCAAAAACGCCAAGATCCCTCCATAAAGCGTATCTGTCACAAGGGATGTTTACATTCCTGGTGACAGCAATGAAAGTGTTAAAAAAAATAAAAATAAATTCAGCCCCTGAAGGATTTACCACCTTAATGACCAGGTCATTATTTGTGATATGGCACTGCGTTACTTTAACCACTTGCTAACCAGCCACCGCAGTTATACTGCGTCAGTGTGGCTCTATTGCGCGAATACGGGGCTTCGTGTAATAGACATTAAAAAAAAAAAAAAAAAAAGTATCGGTACTTGCACTCGGTCCTAAAAAAGTGGTATCGGGACAACCCTAATGGGAACACACACATTAAAATATATATATATATATATATATATATATATATATATATATATATATATATACATACACACATACATACATATATACACATACACACACAGACAGTATGGGAACACACATACAGTATATAGACATTATGGGAACACACATACAGTATATAGACAATATGGGAACACACATACAGTATATCGACATTATGGGAACACACATACAGTATATAGACATTATGGGAACACACATACAGTATATAGACAATATGGGAACACACATACAGTATATAGACATTATGGGAACACACATACAGTATATAGACAATATGGGAACACACATACAGTAGACAATATGGGAACACACATACAGTATATAGACAATATGGGAACACACATACAGTAGACAATATGGGAACACACATACAGTATATAGACATTATGGGAACACACATACAGTATATAGACAATATGGGAACACACATACAGTAGACAATATGGGAACACACATACAGTATATAGACAATATGGGAACACACATACAGTATATAGACATTATGGGAACACACATACAGTATATAGACAATATGGGAACACACATACAGTAGACAATATGGGAACACACATACAGTATATAGACAATATGGGAACACACATACAGTATACAGACATTATGGGAACACACATACAGTATATAGACATTATGGGAACACACATACAGTATATAGACAATATGGGAACACACATACAGTATATAGACAATATGGGAACACACATACAGTAGACAATATGGGAACACACATACAGTATATAGACAATATGGGAACACACATACAGTATACAGACATTATGGGAACACACATACAGTATATAGACATTATGGGAACACACATACAGTATATAGACATTATGGGAACACACATACATATACAGTACCTTCCACCCCAGTATCCAGCCATGAAATGAGTGGGAGGAATAGGGTGAGGAGTATGGAGCTCCAACACAGCTTCTGCTAAGTCATAGTGACAGTACCAGTTAGCACTACAAAGGGGCAGTGTAAATAATGGAGGGATAGCGCCCATAACAATATATATGCGGACTAACCATTGTGCTCGGATCCTCTTTCCTTCCTGTTTTCCGCCGTCTTCCCCTCTTCTCCCTCATAGTGACCGTTGAGTGTCCCCGACACCACCAACTCTCATTACCTTCCCAGCCTATTACACAACCAACCTCCGTTCTCCGCCCTACCAGGAAGACCGGGGCGCCGGGAACCTGCCATAGAGAAGAGCGCCAAACTCTGCCCTGGAGGGCTAGACACAGCGCTGGCTGCCCCCTGCAGGCGAGGAGGTGGAGGTGTACCCTGGCTGTGTTTCCAAATATTCGGCGATAGGATCGTTGTCCATTGTTTTATAGTATATTAGATGTACTATAGATCTGTGCACGTGAAATAATGGTTATCTTAGCAGGATGCTCTGACCTGCCAGGAATAAAAATGGCCACTCTGCTTCTCCGGGGATCTTTGACCTCAACGTGCGTTGCTATACAGCGCCAAACATCAACACAAGAGGAGAGGGAAGGCACTGTGTGCAGATATGATGATCCTCAGCAGAAGAGGCCAGGGGAGACTCCTGTCTTTGGTAAGATCTGGAATTATCTCTTCCTTCTCATGCTGGCATGCAACAATCACAGGTTGGGATATGCTATAGAAGACCATGTGGATGTATATAGACAGACACAGCTTACATCTGACTGACCATACACTATAGTCCAGGAATCTTCAAACTATGGCCCTCCAGCTGTTGCGGAACTACACATCCCATGAGGCATTATCCCCATGCACATGAGACACCGTTAAACGCGTGTTCAGAGGCAGTTGGACACTTTTTTCAACTGCCCCTGAACTCATTCAATTTTATCCTATGTGTCCATGTACACAGTCTCGTTTTTTGGCGTTTTTAGGCAGTTGTGTTTAACCTCTTTTTTTCCAGAAGCAAAAATATGGGTTCAGACGCAAAAGTTTTCCACGTTTCAGACACCAAACGCGGCTAAACACCGGTACCGCATTTGCGTTTATAAGTGTTTTTAAATGAACCCTATTTTTTGGACCAGAAAACACAGAAATATGATGGTAAACTGCAGCAGAGAATGACATTTTGTGACCCGACTTTGGGGCCCCATATCTTGGGGCCACTTGGTGCTAGGAACCCTAAATTTGGTGTGCAAACACAGTGGAACTGGCACTTCAACATATCCAATTTAGGGTTCCTAGCACCAAGTGGCCCCGGATACGGGGCCCCAAAGTTGGGTCGCAAAATGTCATTCTCTGCTCTGCGACCTGACTTTGAGGCCCCATATCTCGGGGGCCACTTGGTGCTAGGAACCCCAAATTTGGTGTGCTAACACAGTGGAACTAGCCTTACAACATATCTAATAGTTGGGGTTCCTAGATACGGGGCCCTAAAGTCAGGTCACAAAATGTCAAGCACTTTTCTGCAGCAGAGAATGACATTTTGTGACCCAAATTTGGGGCCCCATATCTCGAGGCCACTTGGTGCTAGGAACCCCAGCTTTGGATATGTTGTAGTGTTAGTTCCACTGTGTTAGCACACCAAATTTGGGCAGCACCAAGTGGCCTCAAGATACGGGGCCCCAAATTCAGGTTGCAAAATGTCACTCTCTGCTTCAGAGCAGAGAATGACATTTTGCGACCCTGTATCTCGGGGCCACTTAGTGCTAGGTACCCCATATTTGGGGTTCCTAGCACCAAGTGTCTCTGAGATACAGGGCCCCAAAGTTGGGTAGCAAAATGTCATTCTCTGCTCTGCAGACACTTCTAGACGCAAACGTGGTAAAACGCGGTATAACGCCGGTTTCAGCTTTTAAAAATGTGTTCAGCAGAGTTTGCACCGGCGTCTCATGTGCATGAAGCCTTAAACTCTGATATTCACAGACATGACTAGGCATGATGAGAATTGTAGTTCCTGAACAACTGGAGGGCTATAGTTTGAAGACCCCTTCTATAGTCCGTGTAGATCTCACAGCTGGTTCACACCACGAAAACCCACTCCAGATCCGTTCCTAATGTGTTTCTGCATGCGCACTCTCCAGTGCATTTTGTATGGGTTTCCAGATGCTTTTTTACTTCCCTTTTCCAGTTTCTTTTTTCTTTTCACTGTACTGGGTCCGGTGCGTTTTTAATGTGTTTTACTGCTTTCCAGTACAGTCCAGTGCAGGAAAAATGCAGCATGTTCTACTTTTTTTTTTTTTCTGGAACTGGAAAGCACTAGTGTGAACTATGCCATGGGAAACCATATAACCTACTTTCTATGTGTTTTTGATCACTAAACCCATATCATAAAAAACTATCGATAAATGATGTATTCTAAAACCTGGTTGATCCTGCTGCTCTCTTTCTCCACCTTCTGTTCATGTCCCCAATTCAGCTAGGGATAGTGCAGCTGTGGTGGCAACTCTGCAAATGCTCAGTTTTCAGTGAGTTTCTATGTTGAGCTTTTTCCTCCCTATCACATCTGAGAAGACCATGTGACTATAGAGTAACATGTGGGTGTATACACAGTGGTAAATGGCAGCTCACTTCCTCTCTCCTCCTCCATGTCCACTAACCAGCTAAACATAATGAGGGCAGGATATTACATGAAGATTAATGGAGGCTTCACCTCCCTCTTATTCTAAGACACGGGCTGGAGGGGCATGACACAGCCTGTGACTAGTAGAAATCTGCCCACACCATGTTGTTGCCAAAAAAATATTTTTCTCAAGCCGTCTTCCAGGACGGCACCCTGAGAGATGACTGGTCCACCTGACAGGAAACACAATCAATCAAGAGGTTAAAGGCCCCCGCCCCTCCCGATGCTCCTCAATTTTTGATTGTGTTTCCCCACAGCGAAACCGTTTGTTATTTTTCTGTTGACCTAAACGCCTGGGGCTGGTGGTCTCCCCCTGGGAGCCGGACCAAATGCCTGGGAAGCCTCTGGGTCCGGCCGGATGGTTCTCATCCTTCCTGGGGGGTTTCCCAATCCGTGTCTCGGGGGGTGGGGGGGGAGGCAGCAGAACCGTGCTTCTTTCCATGGAAGAGCCCCCCCCGAGTGCTGAAGAACCCTGGGTGCGGTGGTGTACCCAGAACTTCAGGGGCCAAATTTCCTGTTGCCCTTCCTTACCTGAGCGGTGGCCGCGCAGTTGCAGGAGTTGGTGGTTTTCCTTCTACTGGCTACAAGACCACAGGAGGTGAGTCTGGGACCCGTTCTGGGGTCTGGCCAGGGCTGCCGTTCGTCCACCGACCAGAACGACCGTTCACGGGAGGTCGCGCGGCAAGAAACTCTACATAGAGAGCTTTTCTTCCAGGGACCTTGCTGCGTGTAGCTCAGCACCATTTTCCTGAAGATCAGGAAATTACATCACTTCCTCTTCTAAGAGGAGGGAGTGGGAAGGGCTGCAGCAGGAAGTGACCTCAGGTCCAGTATCACTTCCTGTCTTTGGCAAGATGGCGGTGGCGAGTTGCAGCCAGCATACAGAGGATATAAAAAGCCACAGGGAACAGGCACC
This sequence comes from Lithobates septentrionalis, assembly GCA_037952835.1. Taxonomy (NCBI): domain Eukaryota; kingdom Metazoa; phylum Chordata; class Amphibia; order Anura; family Ranidae; genus Lithobates; species Lithobates septentrionalis. The sequence goes on from JBBDGP010001084.1 coordinate 161,060, forward strand.
CATGTCTCCTCTGCGTTCCTGTATGCACCTCCAGGGAGAGATTGGAAGTAGCATGGGACATGAGAAGGAGAGACCTGCAGGGTCTGTGGCCATGGAAGAGACCACAGGGGGTGAGTCTGACCGGCCTTCGGAGGTTTCGAGGGGGAGGGTACCCCAACTCTTCTCCTCCGACTCTCACAGTGTATGCCTGTGTGTTTTTTTTCAGGGGACGATGCTATTGCCCGTGAGGTTGCCAGCCATCCTGTGAAATCCACCCACTCCAAACGATGTGGGAACTGTAATGACAGGCTACCCCCAGAACATCCAAAGCCCTTCTGTTTTAAATGCATACAGAAGTTGACAGGGAAGGAGACATCTCAGATAATGAAGGGATTTCTTACTGTGCAAACTGAGATGCTGTCCACCTTAAAGTCTTTTCAGGCCACCCTTAAGCCTATGGATTCAAAGGCTCACTCTAGTAAGGATGCCTCTTCCCAGGAGAGCTCCGCCTCCTTTAGGAGGTATCGGGCGGAGGTACTGAAGTATCCACTCCCCCACGATTCAGAGGAAGAGTGTGATTTAGAAGTTCCTAATCAGGAGTTTTCTGATGAAGGGGTGGTGGACAGCCAAGAGGAGGATGGGAGGGAGGAATCCAGGTCTAGCAGACATATATTTTCTGCCGACGACATGGAAGATCTTCTGAAAGCTATTTATGCCTCAGAAGAGATTCAGGAGCCTGCTGCACAGGTGTCCGCTCAGGATAGGATGTATAGAGGCTTGATTAAACCTCAGGCCAGGGTCCTTCCGGTACATTTCCCCCTTTAAGGAAGTCATCTTAAGGGAATGGAAAGAACCAGAAAGAAGGCTTCTGAAATATAAAACCTGGAAGCGTAGATGCCCCTTCACTGAGGAAAATGAGGAAAAGTTTTTCAAAACTCCTAGACTAGACGCCTCCTTAGCACAGGTCTCTAAGCAGTCGGATCTTTCCTTTGAAGATACCGTTAACTTAAAGGATCAAATGGATCGCAGGGCTGAAACCATTTTACGCAGAGCCTGGGAAGCTAACGCTGCGGCTATGAGCCCCGCATTGGCCTCAGCTTGCATCGCAAGGAATGCCGACACGTGGGTCTGTAAATTAATGGACCACGTATCCCGAACCTCAAAATCCAAGGAGGTCCTGGATTCTCTGGAGGTCATAGGGAATGCTGTCGCATATTTAGCAGATGCTGCGGTTGAGACAGTGCGTACAACCGCTAAGACAGGTGCCTTACTAAACTCAGCCAGGCGAGCCCTCTGGGTTAAAACCTGGGATGGGGATAGCTTATCCAAGACCCATCTAGGTGGTCTCCCTTTTGAAGGGACGCTCCTTTTTGGTGCTGGCCTAGATCAGGCTCTAGCCAGATCTACTGAGAAGGGGAAAAAAAAATTTCCTACCAAACCTAGGAGAGAGAGGAAGCGGTTTTTTTCGTGGCCCCCAGGCAAGGAATCGCTTCTCCGAGAAAAAGGTCTCCCCTAATAGACGTTGGGGCGCAGGAAAAGACAAACAAAAAACTGGTGTTCTCTTTTCCAGCCAGAAGTCAGTTGACAAGACCCCCAAATGACTTTCCGGTAGGGGGCAGACTTTCCCACTTTGCCTCTCAGTGGGAAAGGATCACCTAAAGCCCCTATGTACTTTGGATCATAAGAGAGGGTTACAGATTGGAGTTTCTCTCCCCTCCACCCCCCAAGTTTCTCTTGACCTACCTTCCCTGGGATCCCTGCAAGGTGGTAGGAATCCTTCAGAATATAAGAGAGCTGGCCAGTCAGGAGGTTATAATACCTGTTCCAGTGGACCAGCAGGGTCAGGGGTTTTATTCCCACATTTTCGTGATACCAAAACCCTCAGGAAGGTATCGTCTTATTATAAATCCTAAGGAACCTCAATGTTTTTCTTCGTTACAAGAAGTTCCGCATGGAGAGCGTCTATTCCCTCAGGAGACATCTCCTCAAAGAAGTGTTTATGGTAACCTTGGATTTAAAAGACGCCTACCTTCATGTCCCCATTTTTCAGGGCCATCAAAGATTCCTGAGATTTGCGATCGCCTCTCCAGAGGGAGTGCAACACTGGCAGTTCACAGCCCTCCCCTTTGGACTGGCATCCAGTCCGAGAGTCTTCACAAAGATCATGGCCGAGGTGGTGGCTTTTTTGCACCTCCCAGGGAGTGGCATTGATTCCCTACCTGGACGACATTTTGATTTACAGTCTAAGTCTGGATCAACTACTTCTGGATCTATCCAGAGTAATGCAGACCTTAGAAGACCTGGGATGGATTGTCAGCAGGGAAAAGTCCTCACTGACTCCTGCTCAGACAAAGTTGTATCTAGGGTTCCTGGCGGACTCCTCAGACCATAAGTTAATTCTACCTCAGGGCAAGGTAGAGGGCCTCATATCAGCGGTCAGGTCGCTGTTACAGGCAAGCACCATCTCCTACAGAGGTATCATGAGAGTTCTGAGTCTAATGACGTCAGCTATCCCAGCAGTTCCTTGGGCACAGCTACACTCCAGGCCCCTCCAGCACTTCCTTCTATCCTCTTGGGACAGAAGAAGAGACTCTCTGGACATAGAGATAGCCATTCCGGTCGAAGTAAAGAACTCCCTTCACTGGTGGCTCCTTCCTCAGAGGCTTCAAGGGGGCCTCCTTTGGAGCCAACTTCAGCCTCTCAGGTTAACTACAGATGCAAGTTTCTGGGGGTGGGGAGTTCACCTAGAGGAACTAATAGCTCAGGGGTCCTGGAATTCAGAACAGAGAAGGGCCTCCTCCAACTTTCGAGAGCTGTTGGCCATAGGAGGAGCACTAAAGGCTTTCGAGGGAAGGATCAGGGGCCAGGAGCTGCAGGTCTTGTCAGACAATGCCACGGCAGTGGCATTCCTGAATCATCAGGGGGGTACCAGATCTACAGCACTCCTATCCCTATCTGCAGAGATCCTGTCCTGGGCGGAAAGTCTGGTTCCTTCCATCTCTGCAGTCCACATAAAGGGGACATTAAATGTAGAGGCAGACTACCTCAGTCGGCAGCCGATTCTGCAGGGGGAATGGGAACTGAATCCAGAGGTTTTTTCCCTGGTAAGTCGGCAATTCGGCGTTCCAGAGATAGATCTCTTTGCCCGCAGGAAGCGCAGAAGGCTAAAGAGATTCTTTTCCCTTGCTCGAGAGAGAGGCTCAGAGGGGATAGACGCGTTGGCACAGGTCTGGGACTTCCGACTGGCCTATGCCTTTCCCCCTCTGGGACTAATTCCGAGGGTCCTTCAAAAACTGTTCCTCTTGGAAAGCAAATTGATTCTAATAGCCCCTTGGTGGCCCAAGAGAGCCTGGTTTCCAACCCTGCAGGGTTGGTCCATAGCCCCACCGCTTCACCTCCCGGTCCGGGACGATCTTCTCCTTCAGGGTCCTGTCCGCCACCCAGACCCCAGCTTCTTCAAGCTGACGGCCTGGCTCTTGAAAGGCAGAACCTACGGAAGAAGGGGCTGTCGGACAGAGTAGTGGATACACTGCTCCTTAGTAGGAAGCCAGTCACAAGGCGTATTTACGCCAAGACCTGGGCGATTTTCTCTCGCTGGTGCAAGGAGAGAGGGACTTCTCAAAGAGAGATCCCTGCTATCTTAGAATTTCTCCAGGATGGAGCAGATCTAGGTTTGGCAACCAAGACCCTTAAGGCGCAGGTTTCAGCCCTGTCCTGTTTCCTTGAGAAACGTTTGGCATTACACCCCCTGATCAAGAGATTTCTCTTGGTCAGGGAGAGGTTGTCCCCTGTTCAAATGTCCAGGTGTCCTCCTTGGGACCTTACACTAGTACTGGAGGGGTTAACAAAGGCCCCATTTGAACCGATAGATCAGATCCCCCTTAGGATCCTGACCTTTAAATTAACCTTTTTACTAGCAATCACCTCAGCTAGGAGAGTAGGTGACATTCAGACTTTTTCTATTAAAGAACCATTTTTTCTTTATTCGAGGACAGGGTTATACTTAGGCAGGACCCCCTGTACCTCCCTAAGGTAGCATCAAAGTTCCATAGGACTCAAGAAGTGGTGCTGCCTTCCTTTTGTAGTAACCCCAAAGGTGAAGGGGAAGTTTCTTTTCATTGTCTGGACGTCAGACGCTGTCTATTATCCTACCTAGAAAGGGTTAAGGAATTCAGAAGGTCCAGGTCTTTTAGTTAGTTTTTCTGTCCAAAAGAAGGGCCAACAGGCATCCAAGGCTTCTATAGCTAGATGGATTAAACATACCATTTCGTTAGCCTATGAGCAGTCAGGTAAAGCAGCTCCTAGAAATCTTAGAGCGCATTCCACGCGATCTCTGGCAACCTCCTGGGCGGAAAGGGCCGGAGTTTCGGTGGAGCAGATATGTAGCGCCGCTACATTGTCAAGCCAGAACACGTTCCTGAGTCATTATAGAGTGGAGTTACTATCTCCTCAGGACCTGGCATTTGGCAGGAAGGTCCTGCAAGCGGTGGTCCCGTCCTAAAGGTAGGCCTGAGCTACTTGCTCTTCTCTCAGGGTGCCGTCCTGGAAGACGACTTGAGAAAAGAACCAGTTACACTTACCGGTAACGGTGTTTCTGGGAAGTCTTCCAGGACGGCAGGCCTACTTCCCACCCGTTCTATTTAGGAAACTTGTTGTGTGACGCTGCCACACAACAGCTGATGTTACGAGCACGGCGCTCGCGGAATTTTTTACCCCCCAGCTGTCATCCTTTGTAAGTTTTTAGTGATTTTACTTATGCAATAAAGTGTTTTATACGGGATTACGCTATATGCGGTTTTCTTGTTTTGATACCACACTGCTTATATGACGTGTGGTGAGCTACAGGAGGTGTGAGACGTTGGAGGGTCCTTTGGCCAGCGGTTTGGATTATACGAGTTCGGCACTCGTGGTTTGAGGCTTGCGCTCATCTGTTACAAGTGAGTGCAACCCCCCCTCTCCCCCCTCCCTCAGCCTGCCTGTTTCCATTTTCAAACGGTATCACACCATATGCTGTTCATCTTTGTTTTTTCACATATGATACCACTGCATTTGTGAGCCATACCATCTGCTGCAACTTTCTGGATTTCATCATCCACTGGGCGCTTAACACTTATGCTGTATACCTTACAGCTGTAAGGTAAGGAGCCTGTGCACACTGAGGTGCTCCCATCGTAGACCACCCCTCTTCCCCTGTCACATCCATTATTGTGGTTTTGGATTGTGACTCAGAAGTGTCACACTTGGTGGCGGGACTGTTTTTTATATATTTTTATTTTTACATTTTTTCACATGTTTGTTAATTTTTTGCCATCATCATTTATTGTTTTTTCATGCTGAACTCTTTTTCATGCTTTCACTGGTCAAGTGTTTTGAGTTTTTTATAACGTTTATTAATGGGACCATTTTATATTTATCATTTATTTGTCCACCTATGCACTTAGTGTTTCATTCACTCATTGTTTATTGCTTTTTGATATTTCATTTGCTTGATCGCCTCTTTTATCATGTGCATTACTTACTTTGATGTCATTTAATTCCCTTCATGCTAACACTATTTAGTGGTATTTCTATTCGTTCACCATATGCACTAGTCAGTGTGCCATTGTTATTTTGTGTGTTATAGGTTTTTTTAGGTCACTTGGCATGTTTGTCACATGCACTCTAGTTTAGTGTAGTCTCTCCCTTCCCTTATCCCCTTCCCATCACAGCGCAACTACCACCCCCCTTATTACTCATGTTTGTTTTGTCTGTTTGGAGCAGTCTTTTAGGTGTTGCAGCAGTGTCCCCTTGGTAGTATAGGAGTCCGCTAGCAGCGCAGGAGTTCCTCTTTTGTTTGCACCGATGATGTAATCAGCGCATGCACTCTGAAGGAACGGCCGCCTGTGCCATTTCTTCAGCAGTGCGCGCCGTGATCGGTGGCTGCCGTGCGGAAGTGAAATCACACGTCTCCGGCCAGTCACACAGCCAGAGTCCACGTCCCCCAGAAGGAAGACGGGCTAAGATGAATGTGGCCTGCAGCGGGGGCGATGCGGGCTTCATTTGCATGTAAGACCCCTTTCACACTGGGGCGGTTTGCAGGCGTTATTGCGCTAAAAATACCGCCTGCAAACCGCCCCAAAACAGCCTCCGCTGTTTGTTCAGTGTGAAAGCCCTCGGGCTTTCACACTGAAGCGGTGCGCTGGCAGGAGAAGAAAAAATCTCCTGCAAGCCGCATCTTTGGAGCGGTGTATTCACCGCTCCTAAACTGCTCCTGCCCATTGAAATCAATGGCACAGCGCGGCTATACTGCGGCAATACCGCGGCTATAGCCGCGCTATACGAGTGGTTTTAACCCTTTTTCAGCCGCCAGCGGGGGGGGGGGGGGGGGGGTAAAACTGCACCGCTAGCGTCCGAATACCGCGGTAAAACAGCGCTAAAAATAGTAAGATGGTAAGATTGGTTATACTTTGAAATGCTGTCCTTGGTCCACTTAAAGCGGAGGTCCGCCGAAAAAAAAATATTAAAAGCCAGCAGCTACAAATACTGCAGCTGCTGACTTTTAATATATGGACACTTACCTGTCTAGGGAGCCCGCGATGTCGGCAGCCGAAGCCGATCCGTCCGTCGGCTCTCGGCTGCTGCAGCCGCCATCCTCTCTGGTCCCTGCTGTGTTCTGTGTCTCACAGAATACAGCGGGGGAGGACAGTGTAGGCGCTGGAAGTGGCGTAGGTCACCGCAAGCGCCGCGTTGATCTATGCCAGCAAGTGGGAGCAAATACCTGTATTAGACATTGCTCCCTCCTCGCCCCTAAAAAGGTGCCAAATGTGACACCGGAGGGGGGGGGAGGAATTCAACAAGTGGAAGTTCCATTTTTGGGTGGAACTCCACTTTAAAAGGGATAAAAGCGCATTTTGACTGAGCATATGATATGGTCAATAGATCCAGGGGAGAGTACATCTGGTGGTGATAAAAACAGTGAATTAAATAACAAGGGCACGCATGGTGGAAGGTTATGAATATAAACAGAACATAAGATATTATTTTAAAGAGACTTTGAACATTATGTAAATATGGATGTGCACTAATATGATCAAGCACTAATGCAGAACTTGTGCATTTAAATTTTTTTTTTCTGTGACCCCCCCCCCCCCCCGAGCAGATTCTATATTTCCCGTCCCTATGACAACTGGGCAGAAAATAAATGGGATAGTTGTTACTGGGACAGAATTACAGTAATAACCTGACCGAGCTCCCAACCCTTTCCTGGTTTTAATGAAAAAAAGTTTTGTTGTAGAAATTTCTATTTAACCCCCGTCCAAATAGCAAGTAATGGAAATTTTTCCAATGGGGTACAGACTGCAGCTAAAACCAGATGGGTTATCTCTGCCGCACTCCATCCAAAACTAAAATAAATACAATTTGGGTTTGAGTTGGGTTTAAAAAGTTAGTAACAACTTGTAGTGTTACTAAACCCAGTAATATGAAAACAGTTCATCCGCCCCCCACAATGCTCACAGCTTTTAAATCTTTTTACATTACAATACTGCCACTATATACTTTTTTTTTTTTTGATGATCTGTATACCACGGTTACATCATAAACTGCACAGTTACTTCAGTGCTGAGAGTTCAGGAAGGTGGAGATTTTCACTTCAGCCTCTATACACGCCCACATGTGTGATGTCAATATCATGTGACCTGGCTATCTCTGAGAACAAGAAACTGTTTTTTCCAGCATAAAAGACACAACTGAGCATGTGCAGGTTGGCTTTCCCCAGATAGACATTGCAGGGAGGGGGAGGATCTGTGCATACAGGATCAAACAGCCTTTTTACACAATGCAGAGGATTAACCCTTTAAGTTCCACAGTGAGTATAAGAAGCATGCTATGCTGCATATACAGACTGATTTTACTGTTGTGGGTTTAGTAACACTTTAAGACAGAAAATGTATGCATTTTTATAAAGATCTAAAATACTTTCTTTTTTTTCCTAGGTTCTCTTCTGTATTGTGATCATTTCCTGGGGTTTTGTGCTATATGCTGCAAGACTTTCGGCTTTATGGCAGTTGCAGGCCAAATACCCAAACCAAGTCTTAAGTTGACACCACTAGAAGATTGGGCGCCTGCTGTCATCACTTTGATGCAAATGAGTGATAACCCATACCACCACCTGACATGAGGTGATACCACAACCATGGAAAATATTTTACAGAAAAAATGAACTACCAAAACTAGAACACGGCCCCACTTTCATGTCTTGGACTTTTTTGTAATTAAAAATGTGACTGGCCTAGTCCTCTCATACAGAACTTCTTTGTGGATCTTCATTAAAACTGATATTTCAGGAGATATGAAAGTTTTTACATCTTCAACTCTGATATGGAAAGGCCTGTACTAAGAATGCTTGAGAAATTTTTGTTGAAGTAACACATCCAAAATTATTTTTATATATAAATCTGTCTCTAAAAATGTGTGATTTATTGGACATGGTATGTTAGGCTTGGCCATTATGTGTTGCAAATTGGTTGGATGGAATTATGCACTGCACCTTGCAACAGTTTTGGCACCTAGAAGGGTTCGTCCTCTCAATACATTAGAATGACCATTGCCTCAAGCAACAGACCAAAAATGTCCGTGACCTTCAAGGGTGGTGGTGTCTGATTTCTTCTGCTACCTCTACTGCAATATTCAGAGCTTGTCTATGAACTGATTTCCATGGCTTTATTCTGGGGTCCGTTTTCTAATGATTGTTTTAAAGAATCCAAAACTGTCACCATACTGTGGGAAACAATAGACCTCAAGTGGGTTATTTTGTTATAATGCACTGCAGAGATGAATCAGAAAATTCAAATCACAGTCCTGGTTGTCACAGCAAGGGTGTGAGTGCACAAATGGTATCTGTCAGGTTCAGAGCTTGTAGTATAGACCTAGTGAGGAATCAAAACCTGCTTTGAGTTGCCAAAATGTAAAAAAAAAAAAAAAAAAAAAAAAAAAAAAGAGCATTAAATTTTAGTGCTAAAGAAAAATAAGCAATAATCATCACCTATCCTTCAGAAAAGTTGATATGTAGGCCAGACTAATCAGAATTCTTGTTTTTCTAGAACACTGAACCTATTTGGTCATCGTGGATAACAGTTAACTTTTTTTTTCTCGTTTTCTTCTTCATATATATTAAGCCATCTAGGTCTGGCCTGTACTTGTAGTGTAATGATGTAATTAAGGAAAAATAAAAAAAAAAAAAGCTCTGCAGATTTGCCTGGAGTTAATTTTTATAGCAAGGTATGGTAAGAGTTGTGTACTTTGTCCTGTCAGCTGAAAGGTGTGTTTGTTGTGGTTTTTAGTAAACACTGAAGGTTATAAAAGCATTTATGCTGTGTTCACATGTGTGCGCAGTAGCGTGTTGTGGTGCCCTCAATTCTTAATGGCACGCTTAAGTACCTTGTCAATGCACAGTAATGTATGACCATGCGTTGTAGTGTGCTGTTTAAAAAAGGAAAAAAAAAAAAAAAAAAGATATGCACTTTTTTTGTGTACTAGGCAGCCAATTTCAAGAAATGGGTTGCCTTAACCCAACACATGCTTTTTTAAATGTGGAAAAAAAACCCCACAAATCAACACATCCTGAATTGAAGGTAACTAGGTAAAAGCAGTAGTAGGGTTGCACCCATACCATTTAAATCAGGGCTGCTGGATGTGCTCACAGGGCTGGAGAAGTTCCCGGACCCCGTGGGTATAGAGCTGAAGTGATGTCAGCTTGGGGCCGGACCACCTCTACATCTCCTCCCAGCAGCTTGCGCATGCAGGCTCTATGTACTCTGAGTTCTGACATTTTTTTAAACTCCCACTAGATTTTTCTGTAATCTCTATACACAGGAGCGGTGGGGAAAATTGTATGTGATTCAGACAGGAATCGCACTGCATTCCTGTTCAAAATGCGTCCGATTTGCACCCATTCATTTTGTATTGTGCATCCCTAAGCAATAGTATTTGAAAACTATTCTGCATTGCAAATAAAGCAGTTGTAAACCGCTGGTCTTTTTTTTGGAAACCTGCAAGGTAAAAGGCATAAAATGTGCTAGTATGCGTTAAACTCATCTTAAAACAAAGCCCTTCCGCACCGACATGTCAGCACTGCAGGGGCTCCCATCTTCACCCGTCTTCCTTCCAGGTACGCGGACACAGGCTCTGTGACTGGCCAGAGCCACAATTACATCAGTCTCATGCATCCACACAGGAGCTGCCGTTTATGGCACAGGGCTCTGAAGGAACGGCATGGGTGGCATTCCTTCAGAGCGCATGTACCAGTGATGTCACTGGCTGCATGTAATGTAAGTATCTCCTAAACGGTGCAGGTTTAGGAGATATTTGGTGATGATTTGGGGAGGCATGTCATCAGCTGGTGTTGGTCCACTGTGTTTTATCAAGTCAGCGCAGCCCTCTACTAGGAAATTCTAGAGCACTTCATGGGTTCTTGTAAGGGACTTGGAGGGGTGGGGTTGAGAAACCAGCAGTAGATTCTTCCCAGTGAATGGCTAAGCAGGGGGCATGTCAGCTGAAGTCATGGCCATTGGCAGAAAACTGACCATGCTGGGAAGGATGTGCTCTCATGCCTAGCGTGGTCAGTTTATAATAGGAAAGCAGGAGAAATAGCAGGATCATAAGGCATTTCAAACAAAGGAAGCAATACAAAGAGAACAGGATACTCTTTAACACAAGTACATTGTACTTTTTGATGTGCGATAGCTTCTCTATAGGAACAAATTGAATTTTCTAAGCAGGGACTGGCTTAGTGTTTGCAGTAGTGGCTGTGAGCACCCCCACTGGAACCAAAGTTTAGTCTTCTATTGGGGAATAATAAAAAACAGGATTTGCTGCAGTAAATGACCTGTCTCAGCCAGCTGGAGGGTATTTTTTTTTTAAATCCACAGAAATCAGTCCTTTCTTCAAACCCCCCCCCCCCCCCCCCCTTTCATTATTTCTTTGGGGCATAAACAAGGCTTACTAATTGACAACCTTTACAGACGCACAAATCTCATTTTGTAACAAAAAGGTATAATTAATAATTTTATTCAATACTATACTTCTGACCACACATTTATATGAAAACATAACACGTTTCTGTCTTAGTGGTGGTGATGATGATGACCGCTTGTTGGTTCCTCTATGGGTGGGATAACTTCTCCAGTCTCTTTGATGATATCACCCTATGTTGAAACAGACATAATTAATATAGTAAACTTAAGTGGCAGTTTATAATAACACCTCTCTCTACCTCAGATTCCTCACCCGTGCAAATATCCACATGGATCAGGCTTACTCTGCAAGCCATGTTAATAACATTACTGCTAACTGCTTGAGTCCGAAACAGAAATATTTAAGACACGTGCTACTTAGAATGAAGCTCCACCCAAAAGGGGAAGCTCCGCTTGTTTGCTCCCCCCCCCCCCCCCCCCCCCCCCCCCCCTGTCAAAATAAGGTATCCGCTCCCACTCCTGTGTAAAATTGCTGCATCTTTGTGCAATGGCTTTCTTCCATTAAGGCCAGATTAGTGGAGTACACGACTAATAGTTGTCCTGTGGACAGATTCTCCCAACTGAGCTGTGGATCTCTACAGCTCCTCCAGATTTACCATGGACCTCTTGGCTGCTTCTCTGATGAATGCTCTCCATGCCCGGCCTGTCAGTTTAGGTGGACGGCCATGTCTTGGTAGGTTTGCAGTTGTACTATACTATTTCCATTTTGGGATGATGGATTGAACAGTGCTCCGTGAGATGTTCAAAGCTTGGGATATATATATATATATATATATAATTTTTTTTTAACCTAACCCTTCTTTAAACTTCTCCACAACTTTATCCCTGACCTGTCTGGTGTGTTTATTGGCCTTCATGATGCTGTTTGTTCACTAAGGTTCTCTAACAAACCTCTGAGGGCTTCACAGAACAGCTGTATTTATACTGAGATTAAATTACACACAGGTGGACTCTATTTACTAATTAGGGGACTTCTGAAGGCTCTACTAGATTTTAGTTAGGGGTATCAGAGTAAAGATGGTTGAATACAAATGCACGCTACACTTTTTAGATATTTGTAAAAAAAAAAAGTTGAAAACCATTTATAAATATTTTCCTTCTACTTCACAATTATGTACCACTTTTTGGTCGATCACGTAAAATCCCAATAAAATACATTTTCGTCCTTGGTTGCAACATTAAAAAATGTGGAAGATTTCAAGGGGTATGAATACTTTTTCAAGGCACTGTATGTGCTTAGGTCAAATTTCATGAATCGGGTTTACATCCACTTTAAGTGCCCGGAACACAGTGTGGGAAATCCACATTCCAATGCACTGGGTGTCAACTACATCCCAAATGCTGTGTCGTTTGCCTGCACCTGTGCATGAATTATATCTGTGTTATTCATATAGCACTGTCTTTTATAATAGTGGGAGCTTGATCTCAACTCCCAAAGGCCACTTTCACACTGAGGCGCTTTACAGGCACTATAGCTCTAAAAATAGCGCCTGCAAAGTGCCACTCCAGTGTGGAAGCCCAAGTGCTTTCACACTGGAGTAGTGCGCTTGCGGGACGTTAAAAAAAGAAAAGAAAAAAAAGTCCTGCAAGCAGCATCTTTGAGGCGCTTTAGGAGCAGTGTACACACCGCTCCTAAAGTGCCCCTGCCTATTGAAATCAATGGGCAGCGTTGCTGAAGCGCCTGCAAAGCGCTTCGGCGCTTTTAACCCTTTTTCCGCCGCTAGTGGGGGTTAAAAGCACCCTGCTAGCAGCTGAAAAGCGCCGCTAACAATAGCGCCGCTTTACCGCAGACGCCCCAGTGTGAAAATGTCCTTACACTTTTATTTGTAGCACTGATATTTTGGTTTCACATTTATCTAGACCATGATTGGTTACTTGTGAAAAGATCACTTCTATTTACAACACTGGGAGTGTGCATGGTTTCAACTCCCTCACATATATTACTTACAGCACTGAGATTTTGGGCACTCATTTATGTGAAATATACAATTTATTAGAGTTCCGGATACTTTTTTTTTTATTGATCCGAGAATAATGCATTATTACATTACAAAACAATTACATGTTTAATTTTTAATGTTGATAAAACATAGTTTTTACTCACAAGTTTGTACATGCTACTCTGGCCGTCGCCATCATGATTGTGGGCAGGTGAAGCCGAATCGATACCTCTTTCAGGATTAGCGTTGGAGAGGTGCATGCTGGGTAACCAGCATGCACCTCTCGATCTCGCGCATGCACGATTCACCGGCGGCTGTAGCGCCGATTGTTTCTAAAGTTGCCATAACAATGGGCGGTGGAGGAAGGTCCCGCCCCGTTGTTATGGCAACATATTTGATCCGCCTAAAATTGCGTCATTTCCTGTCAGGAAATAATGCGATTTGTGATGACAGAACTGCCCACAGGCTCCTAGGAAATGATAACTCACATTTCCCAGAAGCACAGGTGAGGAAGGAAGTGAAGAGGAGCGCCGTGGACTAGAAAGTGGCAGATTAGGGGGACTACATAGCAACATAGTTTATGGTAAGTATAAGAAAAAAAATTCCTCCAAATGTTTCTTTATAGGTTTAAAGGTGTGCGATTATGTAAAAAAAAAAATTCAGGGTGCAACTCCGCTTTAAATTTGTTAATGTATTGCGTTTACACACATAAGACTAAGAGCCACGCTGACATAAAAAAACAACTTACTGTGTGGCTTCTCTACCTATAGCCTGAAAATAAACTTCAACAGAACCTGCATAAAAATTACAGCTGGCTGGTGTATTACCAATCAGTTACACAAATCCATTCGATCTTCCATTATTAGAAGATAATCAGTATCGGTGTATTTACTTGCCTAAGTTTCACATTAAGGAGCATAGGAGTTCCCGTGACATCATTAGAAATTATTTCTTTAGCATATAACCTGACACTTCTATGAACCTGTGGTCAATACTTACGGGATACAAGGCAGCCTTTTGAAAGGTGACACCATAAGGGGCTTCCTAAAACAGAGAATACGTATTAGCTTAATTTACTTTGCATCCGTTAAGATTCATATACATTTCTAACATCACACCATCATTCATGAGAACCTGTTGCCAGACCATTCATTTTGATATCCCTTTACCATTTTTTTTTCTCCGATCTGCGAATCCTTTAAACCACTTGCCTACCGGGTCAATTCTGACACTTCTCTCATATACAGTATCTCACAACAGTGAGTACACCCCTCACATTTTTGTAAATATTTTATTATATCTTTTCACGTGACAACACTGAAGAAATGACACTTTGCTACAATGTAAAGTAGTGAGTGTACAGCTTGTATAACAGTGTAAATTTGCTGTCCGCTCAAAATAACTCAACACAGAGCCATTAATGTCTAAACCGCTGGCAACAAAAGTGAGTACACCCCTAAGTGAAAATGTCCAAATTGGGCCCAAAGTGTCAATATTTTGTGTGGCCACCATTATTTTCCAGCACTGCCTTAACCCTCTTGGGCATGGAGTTCACCAGAGAGTCACAGGTTGCCCCTGGAGTCCTCTTCCACTCCTCCATGACGACATCACAGAGCTGGTGGATGTTAGAGACCTTACGCTCCTCCATCTTCCGTTGGAGGATGCCCCACAGATGCTTAATAGGGTTTAGGTCTGGAGACATGTTTGGCCAGTCCATCACCTTTACCCTCAGCTTCTTTAACAAGGCAGTGGTCGTCACGTTGGAATACTGCCCTGCGGACCAGTCTCCGAAGGGAGAGGATCATGCTCTGCTTCAGCATGTCACAGTACATGTTGGCATTCATACCTCTTTCAGGATTAGCGTTGGAGAGGTGCATGCTGGGTAACCAATGGACTGTAGCTCCCCAGTGCCGGCAGCACTCATGCAGCCCCAGACCATGACACTCCCACCACCATGCTTGACTGTAGGCAAGACACACTTGTCTTTGTACTCCTCACCTGGTTGCCGCCACACACGCTTGACACCATCAGAACCAAATAAGTTTATCTTGGTCTCATCAGACCACAGGACATGATTCCAGTAATCCATGTCCTTAGTCTGCTTGTCTTCAGCAAACTGTTTGCAGGCTTTCTTGTGCATCATCTTTAGAAGAGGCTTCCTTCTGGGATGACAGCCATGCAGACCAATTTGATGCAGTGTGCGGCGTCTGGTCTGAGCACTGACAAGCTGACCCCCCACCCCTTCAACCTCTGCAGCAATGATACATCTATTTCCCAAAGACAACCTCTGGATATGACGCTGAGCACGTGCACTCAACCTCTTTGGTCGACCATGGCAAGGCCTGTTCTGAGTGGAACCTGTCCTGTTAAACCACTGTATGGTCTTGGCCACCGTGCTGCAGCTCAGTTTCAGGGTCTTGGCAATCTTCTTAGAGCCTAGGCCACCTTTATGTAGAGCAACAATTCTTTTTTTCAGATCCTCAGAGAGTTCTTTGCCATGAGGTGCCATGTTGAACTTCCAGTGACCAGTATGAGAGAGTGAGAGCGATAACACCAAATTTAACACACCTGTTCCCCATTCACACCTGAGACCTTGTAACACTAACGAGTAACATGACACCAGGGAGGGAAAATGTCTGATTGGGCCCAATTTGGACATTTTCACTTAGGGGTGTACTCACTTTTGTTGCCAGCGGTTTAGACATTAATGGCTGTGTGTTGAGTTATTTTGAGCGGACAGCAAATTTACACTGTTATACAAGCTGTACACTCACTACTTTACATTGTAGCAAAGTGTCATTTCTTCAGTGTTGTCACATGAAAAGATATAATAAAATAGTGTACTCACTTTTGTGAGATACTGCAAGTAAAAATGTGTGTTTTTTTGCTAGAAAAATGACTTAAACATTATATATATTTTTTTTAGCAGAGGCCCTACAGACTAAAATGGTGGTCATTGCTAATTTTTATGTCACACAGTATTTGTGCAGCGATATTTAAAATGCAATTGTGGTTAAAGTAAACCTGTGCCTAGACTATGTACATTTATACTAGGGATGCACTGAAATTTCGGCCGCCGAAACAGGTCGGCCGAAAATGGCCTTTTCTGCAATTTGCCGAATAAGAGAAAAAAGGCCGATAATGGAGCCCTGGTGCTGCCCATTACAGGGGTGTTGTATAGCGCAGAAGAGAGAGGAGAGCTGCCGCCGCCTTATTGGTTAGAGCGCCGGGAACATCACAGCTTTCATTTCAATAGCTGTGTGTTCCACGTCGCACGCCGTCACATAAGCCCCCCCCCCCCTGTCCGGGCACTTTGAGAGACAGATCACCAGTCCAATCCTGGGACGCGTGATCTGTCTATCAAAGTTCCCCGGACAAGGGGCTGCATTTGACGGCGCGATGGCTATTGAAATGAAAGCTGTGATGTTCCCGGCGCTCTAATCAACCTGGCGGCGGCTCTCCTCTCTCTTCCCCTGCACAGGCATGGCTGCACTGGGGACACACAGGCAAGGCTGCACCCGACGGGCACTGGCGAGGCTGCATTGATCTCTTATACCATGTCCGCAGTCTCTGGCCATCTCCTGCACCATGTCCGCAGTCTCTGACCATCTCCTGCACCATGTCCCCAGTCTCTGGCCATCTCCTGCACCACGTCCCCAGTCTCTGGCCATCTCCTGCACCACGTCCCCAGTCTCTGGCCATCTCCTGCACCACGTCCGCAGTCTCTGGCCATCTCCTGCACCACGTCCGCAGTCTCTGGCCATCTCCTGCACCACGTCCGCAGTCTCTGACCATCTCCTGCACCATGTCCGCAGTCTCTGACCATCTCCTGTAGCGGTGATGTTCCCAGTGCTCTTATCAACCTGGCGGCGGCTCTCCTCTCTCTTCCCCTGCAGAGGCAAGGCTGCACTGGGGACACACAGGCAAGGCTGCACTGGGGACACACAGGCAAGGCTGCACCTGGCAGGCACTGGTGAGGCTGCATTGATCTCTTATACCATGCCCCCAGTCTCTGACTCTCTCCTGTACCATGCCCCCAGTCTCTGACTCTCTCCTGTACCATGCCCCCAGTCTCTGACTCTCTCCTGTACCATGCCCCCAGTCTCTGACTCTCTCCTGTACCATGCCCCCAGTCTCTGACTCTCTCCTGTACCATGCCCCCAGTCTCTGACTCTCTCCTGTACCATGCCCCCAGTCTCTGACTCTCTCCTGTACCATGCCCCCAGTCTCTGACTCTCTCCTGTACCATGCCCCCAGTCTCTGACTCTCTCCTGTACCATGCCCCCAGTCTCTGACTCTCTCCTGTACCATGCCCCCAGTCTCTGACTCTCTCCTGTACCATGCCCCCAGTCTCTGACTCTCTCCTGTACCATGCCCCCAGTCTCTGACTCTCTCCTGTACCATGCCCCCAGTCTCTGACTCTCTCCTGTACCATGCCCCCAGTCTCTGACTCTCTCCTGTACCATGCCCCCAGTCTCTGACTCTCTCCTGTACCATGCCCCCAGTCTCTGACTCTCTCCTGTACCATGCCCCCAGTCTCTGACTCTCTCCTGTACCATGTCCCCAGTCTCTGACTATCTCCTGTATAAAAATATTTTTTAAAAAGTAATTTTCGTTATCGGTTTCGGCCTAGTGTATTTCTCATTTTCGGTATCGGTTTCGGCACCAAAAAACCCATTCAGTGCACCCCTAATTTATACACATATACAGTCATGGCCAAA
Organism: Lithobates septentrionalis; assembly: GCA_037952835.1. Classification (NCBI taxonomy): domain Eukaryota; kingdom Metazoa; phylum Chordata; class Amphibia; order Anura; family Ranidae; genus Lithobates; species Lithobates septentrionalis. Next base: position 178,712 of record JBBDGP010001084.1, read on the forward strand.
AATTATGGCACCCCCTGCATTTCTGTCAGATAATGCACCACTTCGCCCAGAAAATTGTTGCAATTATAAACGTTTAGGCATTCTCATGTTTATTTCTTTTGTTTGTATTGGTATGACACAAAAAAAGGTGGAGATACCAGAAGCCAAATCTGACACATTCAACGCAAAACTTCAAAAATGGACTGGACAAAAGTATTGGCACCCTCAATTTAATATTTGGTAGCACACCCCTTAGAAACTCACTGATGGTTATGGGAAGCGATTGATTTCAGTTATTTTTTCCAACACCTCTCTACTGGAATTTTGGGCCACTCTTCTTTCGCTAACTGCTCCAGGTCTCTCAAATTAGAAGGGTTCCTTTTCCCAACTGCTGTTTTCAGATCTCTCCACAGGTGCTCTATGGGATTTAGATCTGGACTCATTGCTGGTCAGTTCAGTACTCTCCAGTGCTTTGTCTTAAAGTGGTTGTAAACCCTGTTACACCACTTTTACCTACAGGTAAGCCTATAATAAGGCTTACCTGTAGGTACCGTGAAAATCTCTTAAACTTGCACAGGTTAGGAGATATTCACTGTATCCGCATGTGACGACACCATCGGCACATGCGCACTGAAGAAACGGCTTGCTCGTGACGTTTCTTTAGCGCAGGAGTGACGTCATTGCGGCTCCGGCCAATCACAGCGCCGGAGTCCACGAACCCAAAAATAACTCCAGGAGACATGTCGCTGGTCACACCTCTGTGTGGGTGATCGCTGCAACATCTTCGATCTAAGGTTAATATTTCAGAATGAGCTAGTATGCAATGCGTACTAGCTCATTATGCCTTTGTCTTCCTTTTTTTTTTTTCTGAGTTTACAACCACTTTAAACCATTTATGGGTGATTTTTGATGTGTGCTTTGGTTCATTATCCTGCTGTAAGATCCATGACTTCTGATGGAGACCCAACTTTCTGACACTGGGCCCTACATAGCACACCAGAATTATTTGGTAGTCTTCAGATATCATAATACTATGCACACGATCAAGACATCCAGTACCCGAAGCAGCAAATTAACCCCTAAACATCAGTGAACTGCCACCATGTTTGACTGTAGGGACTATATTCTATTCTTTAAAAGGACCCATTTCTTTTTCTGAAAACAGTAGAATGATGGGCTATACCAAAAAGCTGTCTTGCGTTCTCATCTTGAAGAAGTTATACTGGGTACCGTTTTTTTAGAGCCAGCGGTTGGCTTTCTAGTGATAACAACCGATGCAGCTAAAAGCCGCTCGACTGTTATCCTCTAGTGCGGGAAGGGACGTCTCCTCCCCTCCTCCCAGTCACCTTCCGCAGCTCTCCTGTCTCACTGGGGGCCCGAGTGACCAGCCGACAAGTGGCCGAAGACCCAAATGAAGCCAGAATCGGCCCTTCGATTTAGTAACTCGGAACCGATGTCATGACATCACTTCTGGTTTACTCGGCTGCCAATGGCACTAGTATTGCAAAATGCAGATTTTGGCGTTTTGAATACTTTTAAGTGCAAAAGGAGAGATCTGGAGTCTTATAGACCCCAAATCCCTCCTTAAAGAGTACCGGTCACTGACTATTACTGTCATAAGGGATGTTTACATTCCTTGTGACAGCAATAAAAATCAGAACTTTTTTTGAAAACAGTGTAAAAAAAACTTTTATTTTTTTTAAAGTGCCCTATCCCTCTGTGCTCACGCGTAGAGGCGAACGCATATGCAAGTCACGCCCGCAAATGTAAACGGTGGTCAAACCACACATGTGAGGTATCGCCACGATCGTTAGAGCGAGAGCAATAATTCTAGCACAGGACTTCCTCTAACTCTAAACTGGTAACATGTAGAAACTTTGTCGCCATTCCATGTGTGCGCAATTTCATCTTTCATATTATACAAAAAAATTGGGCTAACTTTACTGTTTGTTTTTCTTTTTAATGCATGAAAGTTTATTTTTTTCCCAAAAAATTGCGTTTGAAAGACCGCTGCGCAAATACAGCGTGACAAAATAATGCAACGATCACCACTTTATTCTCTAGTGTCTCTGTGTTTTTTTAAAAAAAATCTATGTTTGGGGGTTCTAAGTAATTTTCAAGCAAAAAATATGTATTTTAAAGTATAACTAAAAGGCAAAAAACGTACTGTTTTGGATAGAGGGGAGAAGGATTAGTCCCCCTGTCAGTTTTAATTGCTGTCTGTGCTCCCGTTAAGGAGATTCACCCTCTTTATCATTATGAGTGAAAGTAAAAGAAACTCCCATATTTTGGGTTGTCCCCAGAAAATTAATTAAGGGGGAATCTTCCAATGGGGACCATAGTTCTGTTAATCTGGGGGTCCCCAAGAAGTTCCCATAATTTGCAGGGATTTCCTCACTTCCCGTTTGGCTATGGGGCAGGAAGAGAAGAGAAATCTCTGCAATGGGGCACAGGTGGCAAAAATAAACCTTACAGGGGTTATAACCCTTCCTTGCTCTATCCAAAATGAAGGGAAAATGGTTTTGCCTATAGTTCTACTTTAACTTGTAAGCAACAAATGCCAGAAAAAGACTTAGGCTTAGATCTTGGGAGATGGACTTGTAACCTTGAGATTGTCCATGCTTTTCCACAAATTTTTGTTCTCAAATACTCAAACAAATTTTTCACCATTTTAACTGGTTGCTGTTGTGATTTCTATATTGTCAGCACCTGTTAATTGATACAAGTGAGCCTAATTACAAATTACAGGAGCATCACAAACTTGGAATGCAGTCATTTCCTACAATTTTGAGAAGCTGCCAATAATTTTGTCCAGTTCATTTTTGGAGTTTTGCATGGAATGTGTCAGATTTGGCTTTTAGTTTCTCCACTTTTTTGTAGAGCACCAATACAAAAGAAATTAACATGAGAATGCCTAAACATTTGTAATTGGAACAATTTTCTGGGCGAAGTGGTGCATTGTCTGACAGAAATGTAGGGGTGCCAATATTTTTGGCCATTTTAAAAGCACATGGCCTCATTTAGCCTATATGTATTGTGGAGAAGTAATTTTCTAAGTTCACAACACAGGCATTGAAATCTTAGCTCTTTTTCTTTTTAAGAGAGCAGATCTTAGCAGGCATCCGGCCCCATAATGTAAACATTGAGCAGATGATTCTAAGCTGTTGGAATTGAACTGATTCTGACTCTAGTAGAGTCTTTGTTGCGATCTTCAAGAACCACCTAGAGAGGTGATTGAGGTATTGTTGTAAAGCTCTTTCACTTCCAAAGAATAATGGTAATAGTTTAATGCACATAGCCTGGGCACAAGTGCACTTTCATTTTAACCCAGGAAATAATGTTTAGCCCACACTTAAATCGCATGTCTAATCTGGTGCAAATCTTGGTGCATGGGGAACCACTCACTTAATTCTTAAGTACACAAAACCATTTAAATTTAAGAAGTAAAACTTATAACTCTAATCAATGTGTCTCATGATGGTGTCTCTGAATGATTTTTTTCATCCCCAGTAGAACTAAAGACACGTGGGAAGTCTTCAATAATGGCACTGGGGAAGGGAAATTCTTAGGCCCCTTTCACAAATGTTCCTTCTAATCAGCAGGGAATCTGAACAGACCCCCTGCTGAATGACAATTGAATCATCTGTAGGTCATATCTGTGGCATTGGTGTCTGTTCAGGGTTTTTCTGATGGAGCTTAACAAACTTATGTTATCTCTACGGGCAGGCAGATACAGACAGACATCCATTATTTACATCCTTTAACCTCCGATTCATCATGTTTAGGGTCAGAAAACACGGAAGGTGGACCGAGGTGAACTCTGAGGTAATTGGATGTACTGTCCATTTACATCTGCCTGTGCATAAAACAAGGAGCTTCCATTCAGATCCACCTGAAAACTGACAGGTGGATCTGATCAAAACACCTATGTGAAAGGGCTCTTAAACAAAAAAACAACTCTTATAAATTTCATGCCAGATAACAATTAGAATATTACCATCAGGTGGTACTTCGTGACGTAATGTACAACCCATGCTATGGCTAAAATTTTCGAGGTCGTTTTGCCAACATTGTATGCTTTATAAGTCTAAAAAACAAAAAAAAAAAAATACATTAGAAAATAATTTTTAAATGTTTAGCCCAACAACAGTATGTTTAAAATATACAACTTTCCCCAAATCTGAAGCATTTAGGTAATAGACATTCCACAAAAGTTCCTGTGGTTCCATCCACCTGTCCCTACATCATTTCAGTGTCCTGTAAGCTCATTCATAGTAATTAATGGGGCAGCAACACATGTAACAGGGAGGGGGGTTGAGGTCCTTTTAGTAGCAAACATTTCAAGTCATTCTAGAAGGTTGTAATTTTTTATTTATTGTTTAAATAACAAACAGGTTATACTTACTTGCCCTGTGCAAGGGATTTGCAGAGAGAAGCCTGGATCCTCTTTTTTGGGTCCCCCATCGGTGGTCTTGGGGTCTTTGTTTCTTCCTCCAGCCAATTGCCTCTAGTGGCAAGCCTCTTGCTATAGGGGCACTCGAGTAGGTTCACTCCCAAGCCACACTCTTGTGAATTGACATTGTCCATTCATACACAGTATGGCTTGGCCCCACCCACTCTCTCCTTATTGGCTTCTGCTGCTCTCATGCACATCATTGGACCGAGATGGGGCTCAGGTAAGTATAAGGAGGGGGACTTTACCTTAAACTTCAGTCATGAAATCTGACCAAAGCACATATATATGTAGTGTTTTCTGGTGCATCATTCCTCAGTTATCAGCATGAGTCACTTCTGACAAGTTTTCCAGACACATAAGATAAATTTGTGTTGGGGGAGGGAGCTCAGCACACAGCTTGTCTATTCAGAACACAGCTTTGTATCCTTCCTTCACTCCTGTGCTATGTGTGGAGGGGGAGGGTGTGTCCGATTTCTTCCAATCAGCTCTCACACATTGTACAAGAGCTCTAACTGCAGCTCTCCGCCCCCTTCTCTGTGATACTGACAGATCAAGAAGGATTTTTATCATGATTTTGCACTTTTGAAGGGATGTAGAGAAGAGGAGACTGCAGATAAACAAGTAAAACTTATGTAGGAGGATTTGTATCATCTGAGGTCAGTCACTTCACTGGGTACATGAGAGGGTTTACAATCACTTAAAAGCATAGAATGCATTAGGGTAAAAAAAACTTCTGCCTTTAGAATCACTTTCATAAATCACCGACAAAAGTCTTGAAGATGTATCTAAGGACTTGCTAAAATAGCCATCAGCTTGTATAACGACATCCTGCTTTTGTAAAGCTTTCAGCAAACTTCAAGCAGCTGTGTTGAAACTTAAAGTGCAAGTAAACGACCCTATCGCTTTCAGCCAAGGAAGCTGCCATCATTGCCTCTGTTTAGTCTACAACTGCCATGATGCTGCACATGTGATCAGTTATGACACCAGCCATTGGATGGTTTGACAGTTTGGTTGCGAGCACAGCCAATGGGAGTGTTACATTTCTGGCCTGTTTTTTGAAACTGGTAAATGGATGGGTTTACTTCTGCTTTAAAGGAGTTGTGTTATAACTGAAGGTTTAGGCCGGGTTCACACTGGTGCGACACGACACTTGTCCTACTTTGGATCCAACTTTGCCCTGTGACTTGAAGTCAGAGCTGCGTCCGACTTCAATGAACTGGGATCAGACTTTACCAGGCACTGTCTGGTATGAATCTTGAGGGGGAACTCCACGCCAAATGTAAATAAAAAAATGGCATGAGTTTGCCCTCTAAGTGCATACCAGGCCCTTCGGTCTGGTATGGATTTTAAGGGGAAGCCCCTACGCCGAAAAAAATGAGTCCATTCCAGAAGCGCCCCCCCCCGAACCGTACCAGGCCGCATGCCCTTAACATGGGGGGGTGGGTGCTTTGGGGCAGGGGGCGCCCTGAGGCTTCCCCACCCCAAAGCACCCTGTCCCCATGTTGATGAGGACAAGGGCCTCTTCCAGACAACCCTGGCTGTTGGTTGTCGGGGTCTGCGGGCAGGGGGGCTTATCAGAATCTGGGAGCCCCCTTTAATAAGGGGCCCCCAGATCCCGGCCCCCCACCCTATGTGAATGATTATGGGGTACATCATACCCCTACCCAAAAAAAGGTGTCAATAAAAAAACAAAACAAAACAAAACAAAACAAAACAAAAAAAAAAACACACTAGACAGGTTTTTAAAGTAATTCATTAGGCAGGTCCAGCTTTCGACTAGTCCGCTCTCTCCGGCCTCTTCTCCCACTCTCCGGTATCTTCTGCCGGGCTCCTCCGCTATCTTCTGCTCTTTTGCTAGCGGTGGCCCGGTCTTCTCTGTCTTCTTCCGATGTTGACACGACGCTCTCTCCCACTGTAATGCCATGTGCGCGGTGTGCAACGACTTATATAGGCATGACCACGCCCGTTTGACTTCACCACTCAGGGCATGATGGGGCGGTGACGCCATAATGGGCGGGGTGAATGGGTGACATCATCCGGTGACCACGCCCCATGCCTATATAAGTCGTTACGTACCACGCATGCGGCATTACAGCGGCAGAGAGCGCTATATCAACATCGAGAGAAGAGAAGAGGGAAGAAGACGACGGAGAAGACTGGGCCACCGCTAGCAACAAAGTGGGCAAAAGAGCAAAAGATAGCGGAGGAGCCCGGCAGAAGATACCGGAGAGCGGGAGAAGAGGCCGGAGAGAGCGGAGAAGTCGGAGGAGACCCCCGGAGCTGCCTAATAAATGACTTTAAAAACCTGTCTAGTGATCTTTTTACATTGTTTACTAGACGAGAGAGAATTGGTCATAGCAAATATATATATTCCTCCTCCTAGCAAGTTAGAAATCTTATACTATCTATTGGAATATATGGAGAACAAGGCGGAAATTCCATTGATCCTAATAGGCGATTTTAATACCGTCCTGGATAGCCGGCAGGATAGACTCTCACCGGGCACCCGGGCAGGGAGAGTAATGGCGGGGAGGCTTAAGCAGTTCTTAGAGGAAGTGGGGTGGTGCGATTTGTGGAGAATCCGTAATCCAGATGCCAGGCAATTCTCTTGCTATTCAGGGACGCACTGCACATTATCTCGAATAGACCTAGCCATAGGCAACAAGGAAGCGCTCCCTATAGTACAAAAAATAGATTATGGCCCAAGGGGATTATCAGATCATTCACCCTTAAAAGTGCTGTTATGCACCGGGGATAGACAGATACATAGGCCTTGGTCAGTAAACCCAGTATGGTTGGAGATAATTGGGAATCAGGAAGAAATCTCTGCCAGCTTAAAGGAGTTCATATTGGGTAACTGGGGCACGGCGGCAGGGGGGACGGTTTGGGACGCACTAAAGGCCTTTCTTAGAGGGCTCCTAATTCAGCAAATAGCAAGGGCAAAACGAAAAACAAGAACACAGGAGGACAGCATTAGAAGGGAGGTTATAGACCTGGAAGGGCAATATGTTCAGCGCCCCACTATAGAACTAAGGAAGGCATGGGTTAAGAAACAGCAGGAATATAAAGCGGTAATAATGAGAAAGGCTGAAAATAAAAGACTTTTCCAGAGGCAGAGATTTTTTGAAGAGGGGGAAAGAGTGGGACGTACGCTAGCTGCAGTGGCTAGCGCCAACTCCCCGTCCTCGACAATCTCTGTGATCAGATCCCCAAAGGGGGAAATAACTACGGACCCTGGGAAGATAAGGGAGATATTCTTTGACTTCTATAGTTCCCTGTACAAAACGAAACAGCTTGCAGCCAATGACGCGCTAGATAGATTAATGGAGGGAATTACATTACCAACTCTAACCACAATAGACAAGACGAACTTAGAGGCCCCCATAACCCTAGAGGAACTTAGGAGTGCGGTGGCGGCTATGCCTAATCGTAAAACTCCAGGCCCAGACAGGCTCCCCCTGGAAATCTACAAATACTACGGGGAGACCTTGCTTCCCACCCTTCTGAGGACACTAGAGGAGGCGCTGAAAGATGGTGGCCTCCCCTCTTCAATGTCAGAGTCCAATATCATACTCATACAGAAGGAAGGGAAAGACCAACTAGAGGTGGCCTCATATAGGCCAATTTCCTTACTTTGTTCGGATATCAAAATCCTTGCAAAGGTTTTGGCAACCAGGCTAAGTAAATGCATTGACAAATTGATCCACCCAGACCAGACGGGTTTTATTCCCCAGAGGTCTACTAGCGTAAATATTAGAAGAGCATATTTGAACTTGCAGACCCCAGTAGTAGACGGGGATCCTAGAGCAGTTGCTTCACTGGATATCGCTAAGGCTTTTGACAGCCTGGAATGGGGTTACCTCTGGGAAATATTGGATAAATTTGGTTTTGGCCCGGTTTTTGTTAAATGGGTAAAAATCTTGTATAGGCACCCATCAGCTAAGTTAAAGATCAATAATGAGTATACAGACAGTCTGACATTGGAGAGGGGCACAAGGCAGGGGTGCCCGCTGTCCCCCCTCCTGTTTGCCCTGGCGATGGAACCGTTGGCAGAAGGTATGAGGAGGGCATCGGACATACAGGGTTTCAGGAGGAGGGGAAGGGAAGAAAGAATTTCACTCTATGCGGACGATGTCCTGGTATTCCTGGGGGACACGGGCCCATCCTTGGAAGGAATGATGAGATTGGTGGAAAGATTCGGGAAAGCGTCGGGCCTGGTAGTTAATTGGGACAAAACTGCATTGCTACAGATGGTCCCAATTGATAACTCCCCCCCCGGCGGCCTTCTTGGGCTAAAAATAACTGATAAAATAAAATATCTGGGAGTGGAGCTGGCCAGCGACCCCAATGTTTATATCCGGGATAACTTGGTCCCTCTACTCGCGAAGCTTAAAAATAAATGTGATATTTGGTGTCGGCTCCCCCTGTCGTTGGCAGGGCGCGCAAACTTGATCAGAATGATTTGGTTACCACAAATCCTTTATATTTTCCATAATTCCCCGGTGTGGATCGGGAGAAAATGGTTTAAAAAAATAGACTCCTTACTTAGGGACCTTCTTTGGAAGAAAGGCCAGGCCAGGATCAAGCTGCAGGCGCTGCAGCGCCCTACTTGGGAGGGAGGGCTAGCAATCCCCCATCTGTATGGATACTTTTTGGCTGCCCAATTACAGCACTTGGGGGGCTGCGAATCCGGCAGTAAATTAAGTGCTAGTAATCAAATAATGCTGGAAGGTAGCCCGCATAGATGCCTGACAGAGGCACTCGAGGCAGGCTCTCTTCAGAAAAAATTATCGACATCTAAATTAGTAAGTAAAGTCTGGCAGACAGTTAAGCGGATTATGGGGTACAGGGGCATTACGGAATATTCGCCAATATGGTCTAACGAATCCCTGGGGGAATTAAGGACTATGGAAAAGCATCCTGCCTGGGAAAAGCACGGAATCCATAGATTGACGCAGTTATACACTGATAGCCATCTGAAATCCTTTATGGATCTCAGATTGGAATTCGATATCCCAAACAATACATTTTATAAATACCTTCAGATAAGGCATGCACTGAGCACCCAATTTAAGTCTTCCCCTATGGAGCAAAGTAAAACACCTCTCCTTAATAAAGTTACTAAAGCAACAAATAATAAGGGTCTGATTGGAGCAGTGTACACACAGCTAGTAGACAAAATACTGCCCCAAAATGCGGCAGCTGGGCCTAGAGAAGGATGGGAGGCGGACGTAGGAAAGCTGTCGGATGCCCAGTGGCGAAAAACGTTGAAGCTGGGGCAGTGGGTGTCCATCTCCCCCTCGCAGAAGGCCTCACACCTACTCCTTATACATAGAGCTTACTATACCCCTAGAAGATTATATAGATTTGGGGGTAGGCCAGATGACAAATGTCCTAGGTGCAGCAGGACAGGGGACCTCATACATATGGTCTGGAGATGCCCAAAGCTGGTAAGATACTGGACGGAAGTGGTTAGGACAATTAACCGCAGATTTAAAACTAAACTAGAGTTAGACCCTAGGGTATGTGTGCTGGGGTTGGTGGAAGATTCCATGGGTCACACTAACTCAGTTACAGCCGCGGTCAGATGTTTATACCAGGCCAGAAAGCTGATAGCACAGTCCTGGCTCTCGAGAAAAGCCCCAATTATAGAGGACTGGTTTAAAACGGTGGACTCCCTGGTCTGGACAGAAAGGACATTATACATTAGAAAAGGAAACTATAGAAAATTTATAGGTCTATGGAAACCTTGGCTGCAGGAACCGAATACCCGCCAATTGCTCTGATTAGCTGCCTTTGTACTCTACCCGGTTAGCAGGGTGAGTGCATGGGTAGCGCTGTAAAAGCCTGAGTGTTGGGATAGACCCCATTAGGGGTTAGATAGATATAACATGCTGCGACTTTTGGAGATACTTTTTCTTTCCCCTCCTTTTTCTTTTTTTTTTTTTTTGTTTGTTTTCTTTTTTCCTTCCCCCCTTCCCCCCCTTCTCCTTCTCTCCCCGTCACCTCCCTGCTGCGTTTCCATAATAGGTGTGGTTTTTAAGACGGGGAGAGGGAATGGGGCGGTGGGGGGGCTTAGTGCATAAAGGAGGGTGGGTCAAATAGGGGTTTAGAGGGGAAGGGATAATAAAAAAGGGGATAAATGGGGCACATCACAAAATATTGATCTGTACCTATAAGGGTATACTTAAAAACACTTTAGAGCACGCGAAACATGGGTTTCAATATTCTGTTTGAACTATACTGTACGATTGGTAATATATGCACTCTGAATGCACTTTGTTTTGTAAAATTTGTAACCTTGTTGCTATTTCTGCTGCTATAAAAGGTAAATAAAAGCAAGATAAAAAAAAAAAAAAACCTGTCTAGTGTGTTTTGTTTTTTTTGACACTTTTCCCCCCCAGGTGAATGGGTAGGGGTACGATGTACCCCATACTCCAGGGCTTGACAAATTTGCTTGGAATCTAGGAGCCAGCTAAAAAAGTTAGGAGCCAGGTTTTTTTTTTTTTAAACGACCGACAAAGCTTTATTTTCAATATAAAAATTAACTAATCTTAAATTTACACAGAGACGACTAGAACTAATGTGACTGCTTTTATTTCCTGCCATGCAGAGACACAAGACCACCATATTCCCGCTAAGGATTCTATCAGGTCCGCCTGAAAAACTGACAGGCGAACCTGATCAGACAGCCGTGTGAAAGGGGCCAAGCAGGGAGATGACAAATAATAAATTAATTTTAATTAACCACTTCCTTCCCGCAGGACGACTATATACGTCCTGTCTTTGAAGAGAAATACCGTTGTTATGGTAGCAGGTAGCTACCATAACCCCGGTATCTTCTTCAAGAGCCGGCGGTTCTCTTTCAGATAAAAGTGGTCTCTGCAGCAGATTAGCAGCGAGATCACTTTTATCGGCGGCAGGAGAGGGCCCCCCTACCGCCGCTCTCCGGTGCCCTTCACCGCTTACCGTGGCAGTCGGTAACGGCGGAGGCGATCCGGATCTATCCCTGGCCTGACATAGAGACAAGTGAGAGGAAGATGGCCCCCCCGCCCATCTCCAAGTCATTGCAGGGCGCAAGCGACGTCAAATCGTCACTTCCACCCATAGCTCTTGAAGGGACTTTTTTTTTTTTCAAATGACAATTTTTTTTTTTTAATGCATTTTAGTGTAAATATGAGATCTGAGGTCTTTTTGACCCCAGATGTCACATTTAAGAGGACCTGTCATGCTTTTTTTCTATTACAAGGGATCTTTACATTCCTTGTAATAGGAATAAAAGTGACTTTTATTTATTTATTTTTTTTTTTTTTAAAGAACAGTGAAAAAATAAAAGTTAAAATAAATAAGAAAAAAAAAAAAAATTAAATGTGCCCCATCCCTTGTAATAGAAATAAAAGTGACATCATTTTTATTTTTTAAAAACAGTGTAAAAATAAAAAATAAAAAGTAAAATATATAAGAAAAAATAATAATTTTTTTAAATGCGCCCCGTCCCGCCGAGCTCGCTTGCAGAAGCGAACGCATATGTGAGTAGCACCCGCATATGAAAGCGGTGTTCAAACCACACGTGAGGTATCGCCACGATCGTTAGAGCGAGAGCAATAATTCTAGTCCTAGACCTCCTCTGTAACTCAAAACATGCAACATGTAGAATTTTTTAAACGACGCCTATGGAGATTTTAAAGGGTAAAAGTTTGTCGCCATTCCACGAGCGAATGAAATTTTGAAGCGTGACATGTTGGGAATCAATTTACTCGGCGTAACATTATCTTTCACAATATAAAAAAAATTGGGCTAACTTTACTGTTTTCTTATTTTTTAATTAAAAAAAGTATTTTTTCCCAAAAAAGTGCGCTTGTAAGTCCGCTGCGCAAATACGGTGTGACAGAAAGTATTGCAATGACCGCCATTTTATTCTCTAGGGTGTTAGAATAAAAAATATATATAATGTTTGGGGGTTCTAAGTAAAAGGGAAGGAGATGAGCAGGCAGTGAAAACAGGTAGGGAAAGCTCTATTAGCATTGGTGGATGTCTTGTCATACCAACGGCCACCACCAGAGGGCGCCCGATTGCAGAAGGAACCAGGAACCATAGGACTGCAGTAGGCCGCAAAGCCGGGGCCTCAATTACCGGCGCGGCCCAGCGCGATCGCGGCGGGAGGGGGGGGTGTGTCGAACGGACACAGGATACCCCAGCTGTGCCGCCCCAGGCGCCAGGTCACTAATTCTAGTCGCAAATCCGACCTGGCGCCCGGGGTTTGTCGAGCCCTGCCATACTCATTCACATAGGGTGGGGGGCCGGGATCTGGGGGCCCCTTATTAAAGGGGGCTCCCGGATTCTGATAAGCCCCCCTGCCCGCAGACCCCAACAACCAACAGCCAGGGTTGTCTGGAGGAGGCCCTTGTCCTCAACATGGGGACAGGGTGCTTTGCGGTGGGGGGGCGCAGGGCGCCCCCCTGCCCTAAAGCACCCACCCCCCCATGTAGAGGGCATGCGGCCTGGTACGGTTCAGGAGGGGGGGGGGGCGCTCGCTCGTCCCCACCCCCTATCCTGACCGGCCGGGCTGTGTGCTCGGATAAGGGTCTGATATGGATTTTGGGGGGACCCCTATGTCGTTTTTCGGCGTAGGGGGTTCCCCTTAAAATCCATACCAGACCCAAGGGCCTAGTATGCTCTTGGAGGGAGAACCCATGCCGGTTTTTCATTTAAAATTTTGCGTGGAATTCCCCCTCAAGATCATCAGAGCACAAACCGCAAGCCAAAGTCGGATCAGGCAAGACGGCGATCCGACTTCAATGATATTCAATGGGCTGAAATAGGATCTAAGTCGGACCGAAGTAGTGCAGGGAGCATTTTCAAAGTCGGACCAGTTAAGACAGCTCCCATAGGGAAACATTGATTTTCACACGTCATGCGACATGAGCTCCCAATGTCGGAGCGTTTGTCGCACCAGTGTGAACCCGGCCTAAGTAGGCAAACTATGTATTTTTGCTGATTACATAAAAGGTGTGCAATATGGTTGATATTCCTGCAGGTGTTTAAAACAAAGAAATAAATCATCGTAATTCAGTATCGTTGGAAAGTTTGTCAAAGTAGTAGAAACTTAAACGCCATGTTCTACGGGAGGGGGACAGGGGCAATGTTAGCCAGATCTACAAAAGAGGAAAAAAAATGGGGGTGCCTATTTTAGATGCAAGATTGCAAAATAGCAAACAGTGTGGCAAGAAAACTGGATTCTGGGGAGCATCACTAGAGGGATCACTAGCAAGAGGGAAAAGATCCTAAATCCCCTATAGAAATGTAGATCTTTAGTTAGACCTCATTACATACTGTGCCTAGAATACTGAGGGAAGACTCCTGGAACCTAATACATACCGTCTTATAAGAGAAGTCGGGCCAAAACTCTTTTGGCCCTACTTCTCCTGTGGGTCACAGGAATGCGGTTAGTTCTGCACTCCTGTGACCCAGATGCAGCCAACAGCAGGCTAAAGTCCACTGTCAGATGACAACACTCAGCTGGTCCAGACTCTGGAGTGATCCTAACTTCAATGTTGGGATCCACCCAGATGCTTGACTGTCAGTTGGCTTAACCTCTCAGCGAGCTACAGAGAGCCTGAGCCAGCCCCCCCCCCCCCCCCACAGCCCAGCGCTCCAGTGAGCAATGGAGGGGCAGAGTAGAGAGCTGCTGCTGACTGACAGTCATTGGCTCTCTGCTCACTAAGGACCGATAACTGAGCAATCAACTGTCTGATTGCTCAGTTCTCAGTGTAGAGCCAGTGGGGGACCAATGCAGCATCCACCTAGTTGAGTACATATATTTGTTATTTTGAAAACTAGAACTTCTCTTAAGAAAAGGGAAAGGAGGGACATGATTTAAACCTTTAAAAGATAAGTTCACCTTTTGTAACATGTTACATCAATAACGTAATGTCCAAGATGCAGCAGCCCCCAATCCCCTGTTGTCAGCCAGCAGCAAAACGTCCCCCCAAACTTGCTGTTACAATTTAAGAAAAAAGTGCGGCAGTGTGGGGTCCCGCCCACCTAGCTGCATAATTTAATCGCAGAGTTCTGTGGATGTGGGAACTACAAGTATCCAGGCTGAAACACGTCAACTGTTTTCATCTGCGTTTGTTCACTGTGGCTTGTCAATAAAAACTAAGATTTTTTTAAAGAACAACAATCGGAGTGCGGATCATTTTTTCCACAATACTTTACTCAACCAGTGACTGTGGATGGAGCACTCGGGAGCTCTGCTATATGTTGTAGCACTGACAAGTACCAACAACCTTTGCAGCTGTTGGCTTGTAGTTCTCAATGACCTAACAGGGTGGTGTTGAGCGCTCTGGGTAGTTAATTGGTCAGTGTGTAGTTGCCTGCCCATATGAAGTAGGAACATTCAGCCAACACTGGCAGTCTGCAAGAGTCCTGCATTGCACCTGTGATCTGCTGATCGTGGGTTCAATGCTTTGCAGGCTCCAAATAAAAAATAAAAAAAAACTCCTTTTGGTGGTATTTTATCACCACTGGGATTTTTATTTTTTGCTAAATAAACGAAAAAAAGACCCAAAAACGTTTTTAATAGTTTGTTATAAGATTTTGTAAACAGGTAATTTTGATGTGCCCTGATGAGGCTGCACTGGTGGACACTGATGAGGTGGCACCGATAGGGGATGCGGATTGGCAGTAATAATGGGCACTGTTGGCGTTGCACTGATAATCAGTTTAGCTGTCCCTTTCACACAAGTCAGTTACTGTCTCTCTTCACCTGTCAGCGTGATGAAAGGAATGCAGATAACTGGCATGTGTTTACATCGTGATGAGCTGTGATTGGGCACAGCTGTTAGCGTGTTAAAGGGCCACTGTGATTGGCCCTTTACTCCGATCTGTGATCAGCTGTGTCCCATTAACACAGCGATCACAGAGCGCACCGCCCGCGTGCTGCAGTGGGCGTGATCATGGGAGGACGTCATATGACACCCTGCCAGGACTGGCCGACCGCACTGTAGCCATCATTCAGCTATAGCGCAGTCGGCAAGTGGTTAAAATGGTCAGCTGGTATTAATTTATGTAAAACCTTAATCTCAAAAAAAAAAAAAAAAAATGTTTGCTCTAAGTTCCTATATTGTGTCATTTGAAATTTGGCTTTGTTGGTCAAGTCCATCTAAATCTGCTAGTACATCTAATTTTACCGTCTCCCCAGCCTGAGGATGACTTCATTGCTCCTCCATCCAGAGTGGAGACACCCAAAGACAGGAAGTGTGTTATGGCAGAATCATCAGATGAAAATAAAGAAAAAAAACCTAAAAAAAAAAAAATTAACAAATGCAGCCACCACATTTAAGGATTGGCAAGTGCAATATATTTACTTTTGTTTTGGGGTTTAATATCACTTTAAAGGGGGCTGTGAAAAGTTCTGGAGGGCAGCATTTCAATATGAAGCTAAAACTGCGGGGTTAAAACAGGTGGTGGAGAAGCAACACATCGCCTCCAGATGGCCTGTCAAATGGGATTGCTTTTCAGAGGAGTGGCAAATTTAATAACCCACTTGTTTTTTTTCTGCTGCCACGCTGCTATGTTATTCAGAGGATCACCAGGTGAAAATAAAGGAAGAAATGCCGGAAAAAAGAAAAACTTTAAAAAACAAGAAACCATACACACACATTATATATATATATATACATACATACATACACACACACACACACACAGTGTTCAGCGCACTCCCTCTCCCCCTGTAGTAGTAGCCCAGTTCTACTACAGGGAGAGAGACAGTGCACTGTGGAGGCACAGGTTTTGAATAAGAGAAAGTGCTTGCGCCTCCTGTGATGCTGCGGTGAGCGCTCAACGTATGGTGCACCCTAGCAGCAAGGAAGGATGGAGGAATGCTAACAATAGGAATTTTTTTAGCCAGGCTTTGGGGATGCTGCCCATTGCTTACTGGTATAGCAGTTACATTAAGCAATATTTTTTAATGCTGCACATTTTTTTTTAATCCACGGGGGGGCCCCCTTGACTGCATAGTCTATTCTACTGGAAAGATTAACATAGTCTTTAAATACAATCTTAAGTACAGCACTTTAGATATAGTCACTTAAAGCCCAACTCCAGGCAGATAAAAAACAAAAACAAAAACAAAAAAAACTATCCCTTGCAGGCAGGCTGTGCCGTAGTGCAAGAGTTAATAGCTTCTTTTTCACTCACCTGATCCTCCGCTCCCCCCCCCCCCCCCCCCCCCGCAGATGGTGCTTCCTCATACTCCAGCAGTGTACTGCCCCCCGCATCATCATGTCCAATGCAGGGTTATTGACCCCGCTTTGGTCTTGATGACATCAGGGTCATAGACTGCTGAAGCGTGGAGCAGAAGCTCTGGGAAGGAGTGGAGGATCTTTTTTTTTTTGATGAGTAATTAAGCCTTGCAGTGCAGGCACAGCCCCACTATGTGGGATACTTTTGTAGTTGCTCAGAGCAGGGCTTTAAAGTTCTATTGAACTTTTAGTTTAAATCAGGGGTGCTAAAAAGCGAGGGTCCCTTAAGTGATTTGGTAACCGATCACGGGCCACTATGAGGTTTTATCCCCCCTCTCAAAATCATAAAATGTTGCTTTAACACTGAGGCGCTACAGGTTTACCCGCACTGTGGATGCAGCTCAGGTCACCTGCGGCTTTCCTTCGGGTTAGCTCCTCTTTGCCATAGACTTTTAATAACTTTTACAGGTGTGGTGCACTTTCTGAAAGCACACCAAACCCACAGGTCAGAATAGGAGTCTATGGCTCAGTGCAGCTAACCTGCATGAAAGTCACAGGTGCACTGTGCTGCTCCTGCAGATCAGTGTGAAAGCAGCCTAATAATCTTTTCATTTTTTTAGAGGTGCTAATATGCTCTTTGCAAAAGTGTATTGTATGTGATGTCTAATACGGTAGTACTTCTTCTGGCATCGCACTCCAGGCTGCTAGAAAGGTCACAGAAAACATGCACTTGGTATCACTCCACCTGGGACAGGAGGCGGCACTACAGAGGAAGCATCAGCTTACGAGGCGCCTGCTTCCTCCGCTGCCAGTGCTGACTCCATGCATTGGGATGGGGGTCAGCAGCCCGTCGATCGCAGTCTGGGCTTGCCGACCCACCATTCCAGCGCATAGGCATGCGCTTTCCTGGTTTAAGGTAGAGCGCTACAGGTTGAGCACCCCTGGTTTAAATCATTTAAAAATATTCCAGGCGCTTGAAAACAAAAGCTGTACAAAGTCCTACCGTTTCTTACTAAAGCAACCACCGCCTAAGTAGAAAAGCCTGCCAGCTGCAGTGTGACCCTTGCTCTGTGTGTGGAAGCAGTGGTCTCTCTGCAGGGGTCAGGCACACCTTCTGCTGATTCAGAGGTTGGAACTCTTCTATCAGCAGGGGGTAAGGAACTTTGCTGACTGGAGCTCTCTGACTGTGTATGTCAGGGATATGCAATTAGCGGACCTTCAGCTGTTGCAAAACTATAAGTCCCATCATGCCTCTGGGTGTCATGCTTGTGGCTGTCAAAGTCTTGCTATGCCTCATGGGACTTGTAGTTCTGCAACAGCTGGAGGTCTGCTAATTGCATATCCATGGTGTATGTGTGAAACCTCCGAGATGGATCACTGCTTCCACACCAAGAATGACAGTAGCCATCTCTGGATTGCAGGCATGTCTGCTTATTTCCACGCCGCAGCCCTCTGTGCGTCCCTGCGGTGCATGGAAATAAAGTTGAGAAAACAAAAAAGGGTAAATGGTGTCTTTCCCTGTAAAAAACACATTGCTCCCACTGACAGACATCATCCCTGTGTGGGCCAGTGTGACAGCCATAAAAACAGCTGCTATGTAACAGTAAACACCTGAATTCTATTGTGATGATTGTGAACATGGCAGACTGTGAAGACACAGCTATCTGTCCCCTATGGGATATCACAGACTGCCAGGTAAACCAATGGAATTCCTGATCCCTTCCACCCCCTATTGGTCACATACATAGGTCCTCCAGAAGCTCTTCTCCCGCAGGAAGTTGCTCCAGAATCTCTCCACTGGACTCTCCTTGGTGGGAGGCAGGACGGGCTCCCGAGGACTCAGCTCCTGGTCCTTCAGCCATTTCCTCCTCAGAACCCTCAGCTGCTGCAGTCGTAGCTTCTCGTCTGCAGGCTTCAAAGCCATGTCTATGTGACCTTAGCCCCCCACACACACGGAACACTGGCCTCCCCACTAATGACACCTCTGTTCCTTCAGCTCTCCACAGAGGGCACTCGGAGACTTCGGCGCAGTTTAATGACGTCGGGCCTAGGAAAGGTGCGCAGGCTCCCTCTGCTGGTTATTGATCAGTACTACATTGCTAGCTACGACAAGCAGCCAATACAGAGTGGGGAAAAGCAGTACAGTACAGCTCGCATTGACAGAGCCCTGTGTAGGTGGCTGCATGGCCTTTCTTTCATATTCATATTGGAAATGTATAAATCTCATCACAATATTCAGATATTCAATACATGCAGCTATTTTCATTTGTGTTATTTTTTTTATTACTTCTTGAAGTGAAAAAGTTTAACCACTTCAATACCGGGCACTTTTACCCCCTTCCTGTTCATGCCAATTTGAGTGCTTTCAGCGCTATCAGCTACATTTTGAATGACAATTGCGCAGTCATGCAACGCTGTACCCAAATAAAATTTCTATAATTTTTTTTCACACAAATAGAGTTTTCATTTTGTAGTATTTAACTACTTGCCGCCCGCAATATAGCCAAAAGATGGCTACAGCGCGGGCCTTAATTGCCAGGAGGGGGTCCATGGACGAACTCCCAAGCAAGCGCTGTCTGCGCAGCCCTGCGGGTCACGCTCTGTGATCACCGAGTCTATGAGACTCGGCTGATCACAGATTCGAGTAAAGGGTCGATCCCGGCCCCTTACCACGTGATCAGCTGTCAGCCAATGACAGCTGATCACGTGATGTAAACAAAAGCTCGGTAATCTGTATCTTTTTCCCTCACGCTCTTAGCGTGAGGGGAAAAAAAGCCTATCACCGGCTTCTGTCAGAGGGACATCGGTCCCTCACACAGAAAGCCGCGGCTGCATTTTCTGTGCCCACCAGTGTCAGCTGCCATTGCCCACTGTGCCACCTACCAGTGCCACCTATCAGTACCCACCAGTGCCCACAGTACCACCCATCAATGCCCACCAGTGCTGCGAATCAATGGCCATCAGTGTCTCATAATCAGTGCCACAAATCAGTGCTGCCTATCAGTGTCACCTACCAGTGTCCATCAGTAGTGCCCATCAGTGCCACCTATCAGTGCCCTTCAGTGCCTACCATCAGTACCCATCAGTGCCACTTCTCAGTGCCACCTATCAGTCCTGCCTCATCAGTGCTTATCAGTGCCACCTATTAGTGCCGCCTTATCAGTGCCTATCAGTGCCCACCAGTGCTGCCTATCAGTGCTGCCTATCAGTGCCCATCAGCGCCGCCTATCAGTGCCTATCAGTGCAGCCTCATCAACGCACATCAATGAAGGAGAAAAATTACCTGTTTTCAAAATTTTATGCCAAACTATGAAACTGTTTTGGGTTTTTTTTCAAAATTTTTGGTCTTTTTTTTTTATTTTTATTTTTTTTTAGCAAAAAGTTATAAAAACCCAGCAGCAATTAAATACCACCAAAAGAAAGCTCTATCTGTGTGAAAAAAATGATAAAAATGTAATTTGGGTACATTGGAGCATGACCGCGCAATTGTCATTCAAAGATGAAAATTGTCCTGGGCAGGAAGGGGGGTTAAGTGCCCAGTAAGCAAGTGATTAATCAACACTGAGGTTTTTGAATGTTTTTTTTTTGCTAAACAAACAAAAAAAGACTGAACATTTTGGGAAAAAAAAGTTTTCCTTAAGCTCCATTCTAATCTGATCGTGGGCATAATCGCAGTGATTCCGCACATCGCTGCAAAACGCGGGACGCAATTGTGATGCCATTACTTCTTAATGACACCATAATCGTACTGCAAATTTTGTCACGCGGTAATTTCGAGTTGCAATCTCAATGCGCAGTGCTTGTCGATCACAAAGGAACATGAGCTTATTTTGCGAGTTGCAATTTGCCGCAATTGCAGAGCAATTTTCCGCACAACAATCGTGGCGCAATTGGGGTGCCGATTATAAGTAATGGCATCACAAAGGCGGCCCACCTTTTGCAGCAATTGGAAATCGTAGGCGGAATTGCAGCGATTCCACCCGCGATCAGGTGTGAATGAAGTCTTAGTTTCTGTTATAAAATTTTGCAAGCAAGCAGTTTTTCTTCTTCACTGATGTATGCTGATGAGGCTGCACTGATGGGCACTGATAGGCTGCACTGATGGGCACTGATAGGCTGCACTGATGGGCACTGATAGGCTACACTGATAGTGATTGAGGAGGCTGCAGTAATGAGGCGATACTGATGAGGCTGCACTGATGGGCACTGATGAGGCAGCACTGATGGGTACTGATAGGTGGCACTGATAGGCTGCACTGATGGGGCTGCACTGATGATCAGTGCCCTGATTATCACCGTAAACGATGTGTGTTAACAGGCTTGCCAGTTAACAGCTCTCCTTTCCTCCCACAGATACAGTGTGGACGGAAAGAACTGCCAGTAACCGGAAAGTCTGTTTACATATGATCAGCTATGATTGGACACAGCTGATCACATGGTAAAGGGCTCTTGTGTGTTGGCCCTTTAACCCGATCTGTGATCAACCGTGTCTGATACATGCTGCAGGAAGGAGGCACGCAATGGGAAGGGTTCAGTAAGAACGCCTATTGACGCCCTTCCTGAACTGAATGTCCACGCTGCGGCCGTCTTTTGGCTATATAGCACAGTCGGAAAGTGGTTAAAGTATCACTAAAGACTTTATGACTGTGTGCGTAAAGCCTTAAAGCGGAACTTCACCTGAAAGGGAAAGTTCCACTCCTCCTCCTCCTTAACATTTACAGCATTTTTTCTTTTTGGGAGGGGGGGCTGGTAGGGGAGCGGGTACCTGTTTTTTACAGGTATTTCACATTCTTCACCAATGTAAGGGGCATTCTTCCTTTTCATAAAAAAAAAAAAAAACATTGGTGAAGAATGGGAGGTAGGCAGTCTTAGCAAAAAGTTAAAGTCTAACTTTACCCTTAACAGCTTAATGAAAAAAATAATTGTTCTTTAGCAAGGAACATACATTCCATATTAATATTTATGCTACCAAAACTAGTGTTTGCTGTAAATTGCCTCCAGCATTGCTCCTGTTTCTTCTTGCTGGAGGCTGACATTTTGTGAAGCCCAGAGCCCCTGAACAGCAGTAAATCATAAAGCAGAACTAAACCCAGCAATTTAATATGTTCAAAACAGTTACATTCCTGGAATGCTGGAATTGCTAATTGTCACATTTGCTTGTGTCCTCAACCAAACTGTCAAGTGATTAGCTCAACACTCAAGAGAGTAGAGCCCCAAATTTAATAAGCCAGAGACAAGATAACCAAGGTCAATGCTCCACAAAGAGAGAACAGAGCCCCAAGCTCAATGCTCAATTACTGGAGGAATAGAGCATAGAGTTAGGACAGCAGATAATATTGGGGTACCAATATGAAATGGCTCTGCAGCTTACACATGTATTTGCAAAAAGTGCAAACTAATCCCCTGTTTTTAACGCAAACTGTAAGACAGGATAATTTGGTTGATTACAGGCTGGTCGGTAAGTTGAGCTGGGAATTTTGTTGTTTTGTTTGTTTTTTTTCTTTGGTTTTGCGCTTCCATGTGCTCCTTGCTGAGAAGGCCAGTTATAGGTGGGGGCAGTAGCCGTTTGTTTGGCATTTTACCTTTCACCGAACACAAATGCCTGAATATCATCCTTCTTAGCCTAACAAGAAAACTAATGAAATCACCACATCCAAAGACTGGTAAGCTGTAATACTGTATATAACATTTTAGACACACATTAAATAAGACCAAGTATTTGGCGTTCAAAAAAGCCAGTTTCTGATTCATTAATATTACCTCTAAACAGAAAAATTATTTGTTTCATTATTTAATCTCGAGACTTGCTTTCCCAAATGAAAATGTGTGACCAAGATAGGAGTATGTCTGTAAAAGTTTAATTTAGGTATGTAATATGAATTTGTGTTGATTAAACCACAAGAGGGCAGTAATCCCTTTAAATTATTATAATTCAAAACTGTGTGACTAGAGCTTTGCATTATATTATTATGAAACAGGATTGATATAGCGCCAACACATACTTGCCAACAGTCCCGATTTTCCCAGGGCAACCCCGATTTTGGGACCCTCATCCAGATCGGAGCTGGTCCCGATTAATTTCCCGGGATTTTGCATTTGTCCCGGGAAAATCGGGAATGTTTTAGGAAAAAAAACGGCTGGCATGCTACAAAAAGATGGCCACCGCTGCCGTCACGAAGATTTTTTCCCCTTGTGTTCAGTGGGGAGGGGAGGGGCAGCCAATCAGCTTCTCCCCTCTCCACTGAACACAAACACGAGAAAGCTGGGAACTGCTGGGAACTGTAGCAGCCGCGCTGCTGGGGGACACAGATCGCTCTGTAAGGAGGGCTCCGCTGCTGCTGCCAGGGACACTGAAGTAAGGAGAGCGCTGTTGCTGGGGACATAGATCGCTCTGTAAGAAGGGCTCAGCTGCTGCTGCCAGGGACACTGAAGTAAGGAGGGCTCTGTTGCTTGGTGACACAGATTGCTCTGTAAGGGGGGCTCTGCTGCTGCCAGCTGCTGGGGACACTGAAATAAGGAGGGCTCTGTTGCTGGGGGACACAGATCTGTAAGGAAGGCTCCGCTGCTGGGGGAAACCAGATGTAAAGGAGGGCTCCGCTGCCAGGGACATCAGATGTAAAGGAGGGCTCTGCTGCTGGAGGACACCAGATGTAAAGGAGGGATCCGCTGCTGGGGGACACCAGATGTAAAGGAGGGCTCCGCTGCTGGGGGACACCAGATGTAAAGGAGGGTTCCGCTGCTGGGGACACCAGATGTAAAGGAGGGCTCCGCTGTCGGGGACACCAGATGTAAAGGAGGGCTCCACTGCCAGGAACACCAGATGTAAAGGAGGGCTCCGCTGCTGGGGACACCAGATGTAAAGGAGGGCTCTGCTGCTGGGGACACCAGATGTAAGGAGGGCTCCGCTCCTGGGGACACAGATGTAAAGGAGGGCTCCACTGCCGGGGACACCAGATGTAAAGGAGTGCTCCACTGCCGGGGACACCAAATTTAAAGGATGGCTCCGCTGCTGGGGGACACCAGATGTAAAGGAGGGCTCCGCTGCTGGGGGACACCAGATGTAAAGGAGGGTTCCGCTGCTGGGGACACCAGATGTAAAGGAGGGCTCCGCTGCCAGGGAACCAGATGTAAAGGAGGGCTCCGCTGCTGGGGACACCAGATGTAAGGAGGGCTCTGCTGCTGGGGACACCAGATGTAAGGAGGGCTCCGCTGCTGGGGACACAGATGTAAAGGAGGGCTCCGCTGCCGGGGACACCAGATGTAAAGGAGTGCTCCACTGTAGGGGACACCAAATTTAAAGGCTGGCTCTGCTGCCGGGGACACCAGATGTAAAGGAGGGCTCCGCTGCTGGGGAAACCAGATGTAAAGGAGGGCTCCGCTGCTGGGGACACCAGATGTAAAGGAGGGCTCCGCTGCTGGGGACACCAGATGTAAGGAGGAGCTCCGCTGCCAGGGACACAGATCTTTAAGGAGGGCCTCTGCTTCTGGAGGCACCTGATGTAAGGACGGATTCTGCTGGGGGCACCTGATGTAAGGACAGACTCTGCTGGGGGCACCTGATGCAAGAACGGACTCTGCTGGGGGCACCTGATGGCATCTGGTGGCAGGCGACGTGGCAGGTGACACGCTCAGGGGTCCCACTGATTCTGGATTATGGTGAGTTGAATGATTTCATTCTATATTACAATGTAATAATAGTAATAATGTGCTTCAATCATCCTGACAACACAACAACCATGGTGCTGGGATGTTTGAAGCGCTAACAGGTGTTTGGAGTATCTTAATCTGCTGATTTGTTAAACTCTGGAATACACATTTCTATTGTGGTGTAGGATCTGGGCCTGCTGTCCCTCCATCCCTCTTTCCTTCCTTCTCTCTCCTTCCCTCCTTCTTTCCTTCTTTCTCTCTCCCTCCCTCCCTTCCTTCCTCTTTTCCCTTTTCTTTCTCCATCTCTCATTCATCTCGGACTCTAACCACACCCCCATTTGAACCACACCCATATAAGCCACACCCACTATTTCACATAAACCATGCCCATTTTGGCGCTGCGCGCGCCACATTTTTGCTATGCCACGCCTACAAACGCATGCCCCCTAATTATAATGAGACTCCGCCTACAGCCAAAAAAGTGTCCCTATACATTTTTTTACAATGTTGGCAACTTTGCCAACAGTTTGCGCAGTGCTTAACGAAATGAGGCAGACATTACAGTTACAATACAATTTCATACAAGAGGAATCAGAGAGCCCTGCTCGTTAGAGCTTACAATCTAAGAGGGAGGGTCAATTGATACAAAAGGTAATAGCTGTGGGGGATGAGCTGATGGAGAAAGTAGAACAGTGTATTAGAAGCAGGATAGGCTTCTTTAACCCTTTCGCTGGCAGAGCCGTTTTTGCGTTTTTTGCACACATGTTTAAAAAAATTGTTTTTTTTTTACTTTATTTTTTTCATCACATAGGGGACAAACAGTCCCCTATGTGATGATTTTTAGGAGGCGGGTTCTCTTTATTGAGATATGTCTTTTAGACCCTGCATGTCTCCCCTGTACTCCACTGAATATTTTGCAATTCAGATCGAATTGCAAAACATCCTTTCTCGGCAAATCGAGCCGGGGACACCAAGAGCTTGACCCGGAAGTGACGTCAGAGACGTCGTTTTCCGGGTCACAAGAAGAAGGCGAGGAGAGTGGACGTGTGTCCACTCTTCTCCTTCCACTCTACCCGCCGGCACCCGCCATGGAGATCCCAGGCCCGCCGATGGGCAAACGGAGCCCGGTAAGCATGGCGGGGCGCCGATGCGGGTGGGGACCGCCTGTCCCGGGAGCCCTCTGAATGCACTCACCTGACAGGCAGGAGTCTGCCTGTCATTTTCACACACAAGCCCGGTGTCTGCAGCCACTGAATTGTGTGTAAAACCCCCCGCTGTTTGGTCCATACGACGTACGGACCTGGCGGCGAAAGGGTTGAACAGAAGGGTTTTCAGGGGTCGTCTAAAGATGCATATATTAGGGGACAGTCAGACAAAATGGGGTAGGGAGTTCCAAAGAATGCGAGAAACTCTGGAGAAATCCTGGAGGCTAGCATGGGAGGAGGTGACAAGGGAGCTAAAGAGCAGGAGGTCAAGGGAGGAGGAAGAGAGCAGCTTGGTTGGTATTTTGAGACTAAGTTAGTGATGTAGTTGGGGGAAGAGTTGTGGATGGCTTTTTAAATTAATATTAGTACTTTGAATTTCATTTGTTGGGTGGGTGGCAGCCAGTGGAGGTATTGGCAGAGAGGGGTGGAGGACATTGAACGGTTGGTACGGTGGATGAGTCTGGCAGCAGCATTCATGATGGACTGAAGGGGGGATAGTCTATGTAAAGGTAATGCAATGAGGAGGGAGTTGCAGTAGTCGAGACGAGAGATAACCAGGGAGTGAATTAGAAGCTTGGTGGTGTCATTGGTTAAAAAGGGGCATATTCTAGAGATGTTGCGGAGGCTAAGGTGGCATGATTTGGACAGGGATTGGATGTGGGCCTGAAAGGACAGTTCAGAGTCCAGGGTTACCCCTAGCACACTGGCATGTGGGGACAGACTGATCGTTCTGCCATCGATCTTGACAGAGAAGTCAGGGGAAGAGCACTGGGGGGCTGAATTCAAATGCATGCCACACTTTTCACATATTTATTTGTAGAAAAAATTGAAAACCATTTTGAATTTTCCTTCCAATTCACAATCGTGTCACTTTGTGTTGGTCTATCATATAAAACCCCAATAAAATACATTTACGTTTTTGAATGTAACATGACAAAATGTGGAAATTTCTAAATTTCAAGGGATATGAATACTTTTTCAAGGCACTGTATATACCAATATATTAGAGCTGCATAATTCTGGCTAAAGTGAGAATAACATTTTTTTTGCTTAGAATAAAGATCACGATTCTCTCATGGTTCTCACGGCGTAACATCATCTTTCATATTATGCAAAAAAATTGGGCTAACTTTACTGTTTTTTTTTTTATTTTTTATTATTCATTAACCACTTGACGACCGCCTCACGCCGATGTACGTCGGCAAAGTGGCACAGACAGGCAAAATCACGTACAGTGTACGTGATTTGCCTTCCGCGGGTGGGGGGTCCGATCGGACCCCCCCCCCGGTGCCCGAGGCGGTCGTCCTTTGTGCCCCGGCGATCGGTGGTGAGGGGGAGACCATCCGTTCGTGGCCCCCCCCTCGCGATCGCCGCCGGCCAATCGAATCATTCCTTTGCTGCTGTATGCTAAACAGCAGCAAAGGAAATGATGTCATCTCCCCTCGGGTCGGTAATTTCCGTTCCGGCCCGAGGAGAGAAGACATCAATGTGAGTGCACCAACACACACACAGTAGAACATGCCAGGCACACAAAACACCCCGATCCCCCCCCCGATCGCCCCCCGATCCCCCCCCAATCACCCCCCCCCCCCTGTCACAAACTGACACCAGCAGTTTTTTTTTTTTTTTCTGATTACTGCATTGGTGTCAGTTTGTGACAGTTAGTGTTAGGGCAGTGAGTATTACCCCCCTTTAGGTCTAGGGTACCCCCCTAACCCCCCCTAATAAAGTTTTAACCCCTTGATCACCCCCTGTCACCAGTGTCACTAAGCGATCATTTTTCTGATCGCTGTATTAGTGTCGCTGGTGACGCTAGTTAGGGACATAAATATTTAGGTTCGCCGTCAGCGTTTTATAGCGTCAGGGACCCCCATATACTACCGAATAAATGTTTTAACCCCTTGATTGCCCCCTAGTTAACCCTTTCACCACTGATCACCGTATAACCGTTACGGTTGACGCTGGTTAGTTTGTTTATTTTTTATAGTGTCAGGGCACCCGCCGTTTATTACCGAATAAAGGTTTAGCCCCCTGATCGCCCGGCGGTGATATGCGTCGCCCCAGGCAGCGTCAGATTAGCGCCAGTACCGCTAACACTGACGCACGCAGCATACACCTCCCTTAGTGGTATAGTATCTGAACGCATCAATATCTGATCCGATCAGATCTATACTAGCGTCCCCAACAGTTTAGGGTTCCCAAAAACGCAGTGTTAGCGGGATCAGCCCAGATACCTGCTAGCACCTGCGTTTTGCCCCTCTGCCCGGCCCAGCCCAGCCCACCCAAGTGCAGTATCGATCGATCACTGTCACTTACAAAAGACTAAACGCATAACTGCAGCGTTCGCAGAGTCAGGCCTGATCCCTGCGATCGCTAACAGTTTTTTTGGTAGTATTTTGGTGAACTGGCAAGCACCAGCCCCAGGCAGGGTCAGGTTAGCGCCAGTACCGCTAACACCCACGCACGCAGCATACGCCTCCCTTAGTGGTATAGTATCTGAACGGATCAATATCTGATCCTATCAGATCTATACTAGTGTCCCCAGCAGTTTAGGGTTCCCAAAAACGCAGTGTTAGCGGAATCAGCCCAGATACCTGCTAGCACCTGCGTTTTGCCCCTCCGCCCGGCCCAGCCCACCCAAGTGCAGTATCGATCGATCACTGACACTTACAAAACACTAAATGCATAACTGCAGCGTTCACAGAGTCAGGCCTGATCGCTAACAGTTTTTTTGGTAGTATTTTGGTGAACTGGCAAGCACCAGCCCCAGGCAGCGTCAGGTTAGCGCCAGTACCGCTAACACCCACGCACGCACCGTACACCACCCTTAGTGGTATAGTATCTGAACGGATCAATATCTGATCCGATCAGATCTATACTAGCATCCCCAGCAGTTTAGGGTTCTCACAAACGCAGTGTTAGTGGGATCAGCCCAGATACCTGCTAGCACCTGCGTTTTGCCCCTCCGCCCGGCCCAGCCCAGCCCACCCAAGTGCAGTATCGATCGATCACTGTCACTTACAAAAGACTAAAACGCATAACTGCAGCGTTCGCAGAGTCAGGCCTGATCCCTGCGATCGCTAACAGATTTTTTGGTAGCGTTTTGGTGAACTGGCAAGCGCCAGCGGCCTAGTACACCCCGGTCGTAGTCAAACCAGCACTGCAGTAACACTTGGTGACGTGGCGAGTCCCATAAGTGCAGTTCAAGCTGGTGAGGTGGCAAGCACAAGTAGTGTCCCGCTGCCACCAGAAAGACAAACACAGGCCCGTCGTGCCCATAGTGCCCTTCCTACTGCATTCGCCAATCCTAATTGGGAACCCACCGCTTCTGCAGCGCCCGTACTTCCCCCATTCACATCCCCAACCAAATGCAGTCGGCTGCATGAGAGGCATTTTCTTTATGTCCTCCCGAGTACCCCTACCCAGCGAACGCCCCCAAAAAAGATATTGTGTCTGCAGCTAGCGCGGATATAGGCGTGACACCCGCTATTATTGTCCCTCCTGTCCTGACAATCCTGGTCTTTGCATTGGTGAATGTTTTGAACGCTACCATACACTAGTTGAGTATTAGCGTAGGGTACAGCATTGCACAGACTAGGCACACTTTCACAGGGTCTCCCAAGATGCCATCGCATTTTGAGAGACCCGAACCTGGAACCGGTTACAGTTATAAAAGTTAGTTACAAAAAAAGTGTAAAAAAAAAAAAAAAATATATATATATAAAATAAAAAAAAATAGTTGTCGTTTTATTGTTCTCTCTCTCTCTATTCTCTCTATTGTTCTGCTCTTTTTTACTGTATTCTATTCTGCAATGTTTTATTGTTATTATGCTTTATCATGTTTGCTTTTCAGGTATGCAATTTTTTATACTTTACCGTTTACTGTGCTTTATTGTTAACCATTTTTTTGTCTTCAGGTACGCCATTCACAACTTTGAGTGGTTATACCAGAATGATGCCTGCAGGTTTAGGTATCATCTTGGTATCATTCTTTTCAGCCAGCGGTCGGCTTTCATTTAAAAGCAATCCTAGCGGCTAATTAGCCTCTAGACTGCTTTTACAAGCCGTGGGAGGGAATGCCCCCCCCCCCACCGTCTTCCGTGTTTTTCTCTGGCTCTCCTGTCTCAACAGGGAACCTGAGAATGCAGCCGGTGATTCAGCCAGCTGACCATAGAGCTGATCAGAGACCAGAGTGGCTCCAAACATCTCTATGGCCTAAGAAACCGGAAGCTACGAGCATTTTATGACTTAGATTTCGCTGGATGTAAATAGCGCCATTGGGAAATTGGGGAAGCATTTTATCACACCGATCTTGGTGTGGTCAGATGCTTTGAGGGCAGAGGAGAGATCTAGGGTCTAATAGACCCCAATTTTTTCAAAAAAGAGTACCTGTCACTACCTATTGCTATCATAGGGGATATTTACATTCCCCGAGATAACAATAAAAATGATTAAAAAAAAATAAAAATGAAAGGAACAGTTTAAAAATAAGATAAAAAAGCAAAAAAATAATAAAGAAAAAAAAAAAAAAAAAAAAAGGACCCCTGTCGCCCCCTGCTCTCGCACTAAGGCGAACGCAAGCGGCGGTCTGGCGTCAAATGTAAACAGCAATTGCACCATGCATGTGAGGTATCACCGCGAAGGTTAGATCGAGGGCAGTAATTTTTGCAGTAGACCTCCTCTGTAAATCTAAAGTGGTAACCTGTAAAGGCTTTTAAAGGCTTTTAAAAATGTATTTATTTTGTTGCCACTGCACGTTTGGGCGCAATTGTAAAGCATGTCATGTTTGGTATCCATGTACTCGGCCTAAGATCATCTTTTTTATTTCATCAAACATTTGGGCAATATAGTGTGTTTTAGTGCATTAAAATTTAAAAAAGTGTGTTTTTTCCCCAAAAAATGCGTTTGAAAAATCGCTGCGCAAATACTGTGTGAAAAAAAAAAATGAAACACCCACCATTTTAATCTGTAGGGCATTTGCTTTAAAAAAATATATAATGTTTGGGGGTTCAAAGTAATTTTCTTGCAAAAAAAAAAAACTTTTTCATGTAAACAATAAGTGTCAGAAAGGGCTTTGTCTTCAAGTGGTTAGAAGAGTGGGTGATGTGTGACATAAGCTTCTAAATGTTGTGCATAAAATGCCAGGACAGTTCAAAACCCCCCCAAATGACCCCATTTTGGAAAGTAGACACCCCAAGCTATTTGCTGAGAGGCATGTCGAGTCCATGGAATATTTTATATTGCGACACAAGTTGCGGGAAAGAGACAATTTTTTTTTTTTTTTTGCACAAAATTGTCACTAAATGATATATTGCTCAAACATGCTATGGGAATATGTGAAATTATACCCCAAAATACATTCTGCTGCTTCTCCTGAGTACGGGGATACCACATGTGTGAGACTTTTTGGGAGCCTAGCCGCGTACGGAACCCCGAAAACCAAGCACCGCCTTCAGGCTTTCTAAGGGCGTGAATTTTTGATTTCTCTCTTGACTGCTTATCACAGTTTCGGAGACCATGGAATGCCCAGGTGGCACAAACCCCCCCCAAATGACCCCATTTTGGAAAGTAGACACCCCAAGCTATTTGATGAGAGGTATAGTGAGTATTTTGCAGACCTCACTTTTTGTCACAAAGTTTTGAAAATTGAAAAAAGAAAAAAAAAAAAGTTTTTTCTTGTCTTTCTTCATT
This sequence comes from Lithobates septentrionalis, assembly GCA_037952835.1. Lineage (NCBI taxonomy): Eukaryota > Metazoa > Chordata > Amphibia > Anura > Ranidae > Lithobates > Lithobates septentrionalis. The sequence continues at coordinate 209,938 of JBBDGP010001084.1, forward strand.
TTCAAAAACAAATGAGAGCTGCAAAATACTCACCATGCCTCTCAGCAAATAGCTTGGGGTGTCTACTTTCCAAAATGGGGTCATTTGGGGGGGTTTTGTGCCACCTGGGCATTCCATGGCCTCCGAAACTGTGATAGGCAGTGAAGAGTGAAATCAAAAATTTTCACCCTTAGAAATCCTGAAGGCGGTGATTGGTTTTCGGGGTCCCGTACACGGCTAGGCTCCCAAAAAGCCCCACACATGTGGTATCCCCGTACTCAGGAGAAGTAGCTAAATGTATTTTGGGGTGCAATTCCACATATGCCCATGGCCTGTGTGAGCAATATATCATTTAGTGACAACTTTGTGCAAAAAAAAAAAAAAAAAAATGTGTCACTTTCCCGCAACTTGTGTCAAAATATAAAATATTCCATGGACTCAATATGCCTCTCTGGAAATAGCTTGGGGTGTCTACTTTCCAAAATGGGGTCATTTGGGGGGGTTTTGTGCCACCTGGGCATTCCATGGCCTCCGAAACTGTGATAGGCAGTAAAGAGTGAAATCATAAATTTACGCCCTTAGAAATCCTGAAGGCGGTGATTGGATTTCGGGGCCCCGTACGCGGCTAGGCTCCCAAAAAGTCCCACACATGTGGTATCCCCATATTCAGGAGAAGCAGCAGAATGTATTTTGGGGTGCAATTCCACATAGGCCCATGGCCTGTGTGAGCAATATATCATTTAGTGACAACTTTTTGTAAATATTTTTTTTTTTTTTGTCATTATTCAATCACTTGGGACAAAAAAAATAAATATTCAATGGGTTCAACATGCCTCTCAGCAATTTCCTTGGGGTGTCTACTTTCCACAATGGGGTCATTTGGGGGGGTTTTGTACTGCCCTGCCATTTTAGCACCTCAAGAAATGACATAGGCAGTCATAAACTAAAAGCTGTGTAAATTACAGAAAATGTACCCTAGTTTGTAGACGCTATAACTTTTGCGCAAACCAATAAATATACGCTTATTGACATTTTTTTTACCAAAAACATGTGGCCGAATACATTTTGGCCTAAATGTATGACTAAAATTGAGTTTATTGGATTTTTTTTATAACAAAAAGTAGAAAATATCATTTTTTTTCAAAATTTTCGGTCTTTTTCCATTTATAGCGCAAAAAATAAAAACCGCAGAGGTGATCAAATACCATCAAAAGAAAGCTCTATTTGTGGGAAGAAAAGGACGCAAATTTCGTTTGGGTACAGCATTGCATGACTGCGCAATTAGCAGTTAAAGCGACGCAGTGCCAAATTGGAAAAAGACCTCTGGTCCTTAGGCAGCATAATGGTCCGGGGCTCAAGTGGTTAATGTGTATTTTTTTTTAAAAAAATTGCGTTTAAAAGACTGCTGTGCAAATACAGTAAGACAAAAAATATTGCAACAACCCCAATTTTATTCTCTAGGGTCTCTGCTAAAACAAAATATATAATGTAGCAAAAAATACTGATTTTAACTTGTAAGCAACAAGTGTCCGAAAACGTTTTAGTCTTTAAGTGGTTAAACTGACCTCATTTACAGACCGAAGTTCATTTCTTTGATCTAAAGAACTACATGTTACAATGTTTCTCTTTATCTCCACGTTGTAATAAACTTGACAGGCTGCCTGGATTTTTTCTTTGTCAGCTGTCACAAGTGAGCAGAGAACTATTTGCACTTGTTACATTGAATCAGGAAATGCTGTTTTAAAATTGTGAGGAGAGTTGAATCACGATTTTGATTCTTTAACGATTAATCATGCAGCTCTACAATATATACCAATAAATATTATATACCAATACATACCAATAAGGATTATATACCAATACAAGATTTAGAGAAAAAAGGGTAAACCAATAATTCCTCTTGTAATATAAATTTTTTTTTTCTATTTATATGATAATCCACCCCAAGGGCATGTACAGTTGCATGCAGACCATACTATATTCTCCACAAAAAGGTTTAAGCAGAAAATCAACATTCACAGGTTTTAGTTTTTTTTATGTAATGTGTTCTAAGAATTAGGAACATCCACCAATCAGAATAAAAGTTTTGAGCCCATTCACATTCTTGCGCTGTGTGAACATGCATTATGCCATGCATTAATGTGCATTGCGGTAAGGTAGCCTATTTATTTGAACCAACAAACCTAACTGCATTTTAAGGTGTATGCAGCACTTTCAGCTCACTGATGATTGAAGAAAAATAACTCCAATTCAACATTAGCACACCTTTTCCAATAAAGTGACCTTGGAGACAGTGCCGGGACAATGCTATCTGGTACCCAGGGCGAAAAAGGCAAGCTGCACCACTCCCCCCTTTCCCTCCCATGGTTCCCTATATGAAAGAGTCAGTGTAGTTTCAAAACAAGAAAATATTTAAAATCTTCTTGGATTACTCTTACTCAAAAGAGAATCGCTGCCACTAAAAAATGATACCAGCATCATGGTTATAGCATCAACCATGCTCCTTACGTAGCGATACCCCCGCAAGAGCCGCTTAAGTATGTTTGTTGCGTACTCTGCCTCTCAACCCCAATAACAGCCCCTCTGGCACACCTGGCAATAGTGTAAGTGCAAGGACCAATGAGAAACACACACGTTATGATAAAACACAGAAATTGTCTTTACTATAAGGTTTCTGTGGAGAAGTAATAGACAGTAACCATATACATAGGTCAAGTGAATCAACAGAACGGTAATAACTATGACCAAGAGCAATATAGCTTAATACTATTGTCAGGATGCTTTCAGGGGACTCCAGACTTGGGAATAACCCCAAGAGCAGAGGCAAACACTTCAGCAGTGACAATTGTATATCAGATTGGTTACCTCTACATAAACTAGCTCTATGAGTGCAGGCAGGAGGAGAGCAGAGGAATGATCCTCTCTTATGTCAGACCTCTCTCTTCTGTCCCCTGACACCACAGGCCCAACTACAAACACTGTACCCGAATCAACATTCAATGGATTAACTGCCAAGGTAACTGTCACGATAGACCCAGGTTCTGGTGAGTGTAGGCAAAAGTGAGGCAATTCTGTCTATGTGCAGTGTCCTTGCTCCGTGCAGATGGGCCAGTGCCTTCTCACCAATCCTGTGGCCAAGACCCAATGAATGTCCTGGAACAGGCAGGATCTTCTGGTGACCAGACTGGTCTCCTCACGCTGGAATGTTTCACAACGTCGGTGTAGGTGCGTCTGGATATGCACCTGGAGTCCCCCTCTCTCAGGCTGGATGTCCCAACCGGCTGTGAATACCCAAAACAACGTGGTGGACTGACCTGGGAGGCAGCACCTCTCCCCTAAGTCCCTTCTCTTCTCCTGCCTCGTGGTAACTGAATTCCCTCAGGAAAACAAGATGGAGTCTTTTGGTTCTTTTTCCCCAGAGCATGCTGGCTCTTATAGTTTTTGCCCCCATACAAGGTTATGGGACCAATATAACAAATTTCTATCAGCGCAAAATACAAATAACCTTAATCACTAAATAGTGGTATGTGTGGTAGGTGATATAACAAAAAATCCCACCAAAAAACAAAAAAAAAATAAAATTGAAACCCCCCCCCCCCCCCCCCCCACCTGGCTGCTGCACACACAGAAAATGCGTTCACTTCAAAATATACATAACAAAACATTGTTGCGCTTCCTAAATTATTATTCCTAAATAACTCCCAATAAATTCTTAAATAAGAATATGTGATTAACTTGCAATATAGCAAGATACTGAGTGCACAATCAAATATTCATGTTCCCTGACTGGGAATAGTGAAAAATACACAATAATGAAATATACGTGTTCCCTAAATGGGAATAGTGAACAATAAACAATAAAGATAAAGTCCACACACTCAAAAAATGAATGGAATAAAAATAAGAGTCCAAATGCACAAATATAATCCTCAGAGTTTTCTGCACAAAAAACGCACAACACACCACTTGTGCATAAACGTTGAAAATGCAAGTGCTCTCCTCCACCTCAATATCCTAGCCGCTCACCTCACGTTCTGACCCCTGTTTCACCAGAAGGTCAGAAATGCAGGTTCCCTCTCTGGGTTACAAACGGTTCAGCTGGTCATGGAACTCCTATTCCTTCCGTGCTGCCTCCGGCTGATTAAATGGATACCAGCCAGTACAAATTCCCTCAATGGGGTCCGGTGCTCTCTGTATATCAAAGCGGTTTATTTCCTTATTAAAGCATTAAAACATTACTCACAAACGCAGCACTTAAGCAGTGCGGGCTCAGGATGCATAGATGCAGTCTCCAGCCCTTACTGAAGAAGTCATGGTGGTGTAGCAGCCCATTTAACGTAACGCGTATAGGGGTAAGGAGTCGCAGTGGCAGTGTCATCCCGCGAGCATCTTGTCGTTTCTATGTATCCTGACTTACACTGTCCAGCCATGGTGAACATTAGGAGTCAGAAGTATGTAGGGTACATGGTACAGGGTTGGGTAACATACATAATGCAGGGGTCAGGTGGAAAACGTACAGGTGTATGTAATGTACATGTCTAGGAGTCTAAAAACCCAGTGCACAGGACCCCCTTTTATTCGTTTCACCACCACCCTCTTATACATAGCACAACAGTACCACCTATGCACATACGTACATTTATTGCCAGTGGGCTGAGTGATTGGACAATCACTCAGCCCACCGGCAATAAATGTATCATGTAAAATATGCGGTAGGTACAGAAAACAACCACGTCCCTTCAAAATAATCACATTTTGTTGCTTTTTAGGCAGAAAGGAAGACAGACACAGTTTTTGTTTTATCCAGCTGTATTTACTCAGTGCAAATTTTAACATCCAAGTGAAAGATATAACTCCAACATGTCACACAAAAAAAAAACAAAAACAACTATAATAGTGCCCTGATTATCAGTTCAGCTTATTAGTGTCCATAAATGCAACTTATTTGTACCCCTCAGTGCAGCATATCAGTGCCTATCAGTGCTGCCTATCAGTGTCTATCAGTGCCGCCTATCAGTGTCCATCAGTGCAGCTCCATCAGTGCCATTTATCAGCACCCATCAGTGCAGACTCATCAGTGTCCATCAGTGCTGCCGATCAGTGCCACCCATCAGTGCCCATCAGTGCAGCCTATCAATGCCCATCATGGCAGCCTATCAGTGCCCATCAGTGCAGCCTATCAATGCCCATCATGGCAGCCTATCAGTGCCCATCAGTGCAGCCCCATCATTTTTTTTACATACATGTTCGTGCAGGCAAAATCGGAATAATAATTATGTTCCAATAGTCAATTTTAGTTTTATGCATGGAAATGTTTTATATCTGTGATGTATTTAGTATACAGTATATGCTTTTTTTTTTACTTTTTTTGACTTTTTGTATAACGATTGATATCAAATCTTTTGTAGGTCCTCATGATGATTAATTTGATTTTGTTTATAGTCGTTTTGTGATTTTTCACATTTGCATCTGTATTTGTATTATTATTTATTATACATTTTTCTTTTATTATTTCCGATTTTTTTAGCCTTTGATTGGACCACGTGGGGAAGCTGCATTTAGCTTACAACTGCATAAACATATATATCTTTTTAGTTATTCATTCATTTGAATTTATTGTATTCATTAGCTCTTTGCTTCTCCCCTTCAGGTGCAATTCATTTTGGGCATTAACAAGGTCTAATTTTATGGGGAGGTTTCTTCCAAAATTGCTTTGCATTTGATTGGCTGTCTATTTTTCATTAGCTCCATATATACATAGGATCAGACTTTGTTTATTCAGCTATGACTAAGCATCTGTTTGTGATGTGAAACGCGTTAGCTGTTTTTCCCTGTCTTCTATGCCTAAGATATGACTGTTTTTGGATTTTACTCTTTCAATAAAGATGCCTTGAGCGGTGTGCGGCCGTCCAGGATTTTTCCTTCCTCCCTAATTTGAGCAGAGCCAGCACCTGCCAGATCGTATAGGGCGGGTGTCTTCAACAGAGTCTGGAGCTTTTGAACTGCAATTTTTCTTCCGCAGCCCCATCAGTGCCGCCTATCAGTGCCACCCATTGGTGCCCATCAGTGCAGCTTATTAATGCCCATCATTGCAGCCTATCAGTGCCCATCAGTGCAGCCTCATCAGCGCACATCAGTGAAGAAGAAAAATTTATTATTTGCAAAATTTTATAACAGAAACAAAGAAAAGGGTTTTTTTCTTTTCAAAATCTTCAGACTTTTTTAGTTTGTTTAGCAAAAGAAAGCTCTATCTGTTTCAAAAAAATGATAAAAATGTCATATTGGTACAGTGTTGCATGACCGCGCATTTGTCATTCAAAGTGCGACAGCACCGAAAGCTGAAAATTGGCCTGGGCAGGAAGGGGGTGAAAGTGCCCAGTAGGCAAGTGGTTAAATAAGGGCTAGTATTTGATGTTCATTAAAAGGCAGTTAATGATTTATTAATATTACCTTCAAACAGAACTAATTGTTTGTTTCATTATTCAAATCTGAAATTTGCTTTAATAATGATAATGTGTTAGCTAGATAGAAGTATGTCTGTAAATGTTTATACCAGGTATGTATTATGTTGTGTTGATTAACCACAAGAGGGCAGTAAACCCCTTCAATACTGTAAGTCACAGTTGTGTGACTAAAGATTTGCTTTATATGCTACACAGGGTCCTTTCACAGCATACTGCTCATAAAAGTTCGGCACAACTCATAGAATAAGTGTGTGCTTTGATGTGCATTTAACATGCATTTTATGCACTTTGCATTGTGACAGGACCCTGGAGGGATCAAAGTACTAACAACAATTTGTTTTTTTAATAACTTCATTATCAATTAAGTTTACATACGTTCATGTGTGTTGCATTGCATTAAACTGCAGACAGCTTGCATTTTAACACAACACACTGCAATGCACATGTACACAACATTGTGGTGTGAGGAAAGCACATAGCAAACCGTTGTTTTCTTTGTGACCTTGCAGTGACTTGCGTTGATCCAGAGTGGAAAAACACAGGTCACTGCATATGATGTGAATGAGCCATTAAAGCGGAGTTCCACCCAAAAAAGTACTTTAACCACTTGACATCCGACCATAGCCGCATGACGGCTACAGTGCGGATCTCAATTCTCCCCTTTCCTCATTCTCCGTGAGCGATCTCGAGCGGAATCAGGGAAATTTTGTGTTGGCCATGTCCCTTGGACACAGCCAATCACAGATCGCTGTAAATGGCCAATCACAGCGGCCATTTACAGCGCGATCGACATGGCCAATAAACAATGATCTCAAATGTAAACATATGAGATCATCTCTCATTGCCGGCTCTCTCTCCTCACACGCGGTCTCTGTGTCACCTCATCAGTGCCCACCTGTGCCAATCAGTGCCCATCTGTGCCGCCTCATCAGAGCACATCTGTTCCACCTCATCAGTGCACATCTGTTCCACCTCATCAGTGCACATCTGTTCCACCTCATCAGTGCACATCTGTGCCACCTCAGTGCCCATCTGTGCTCATCAGTGCCGCCTCATCAGTGCAGGCTTAGCACACACCTGTATAGTCGCATCACCACCAGCAACCATGTCCAAAAGATGCTTTCCCGCCGAGGAGGCGTACCAAATACTTTCCCTGGCCGATGAGAGCAATGGGGAGCTCTCTTTTTCGAGTTCCCTTTCAGACTCCGATTCTGACTAGGCGTTCTGGTGAGGAGGCAGTGGCATTTACCAGCACCGCAGTGTCATCCACCAGCACCGCAGTACCTCGGCAAGAAAGGCCAAGGGCCCATGCCAGCCTTCCCCATGCCCTGCAGAACCCTTGTGGCTTCCTCCTAATTCAGGAGAAGCCAACATTTCCCCTTTCACTGGCCAGCCAGGAGTCCAGGTGGACACGGAGAATTTTTCCCCAATACATTTTTTTTACCTAATTTTTACCGAGGACATGCTATCGACAATTGTGGCCCAGTGCAACCTTTATGCACAGCAAATTATTTTAAATAATCCAACGTCCTACTATGCCGTCCCTACGAGTGGAGAGACCTTCAAAAGTGTAATAGATGTTGAGAAATGTGATGTGTAATTTATGCTCCTAGAACACCTGATGGTGCTCCCTGCATGTTGGGCCTCTGTATGTGGCCAGGCAGTGAAAAAGTCACACACATGTGGTATCGTAATACTCAGGAGGAGTAGCAGAATGTATTTTGGGGTGTCATTTTTGCTATCTAAATGCTATGTGTTGGAAATATCTTATAAACGGACCAACTTTGTGTAAAAAAAAATTCGTTTTCATTTTTTTTTTCACATTTTCCAAAAACTTCTGGAAAAAAAATGAACCATTCAAAAGACTCATTATGCCTCATAGATTATACGTTGGGGTGTTAGCTTTCCAAAATGGGGTCATTTTGTGGGTGTTTCCATCGTCTTGGTGCTCCAGGGCCTTCAAAAGTGTAATAGATGGTTGAGAAATGTGATGTGTAATTTATGCTTCTAGAACACCTGATGGTGCTCCCTGCATGTTGGGCCTCTCTATGTGGCCAGGCAGTGAAAAAGTCCCACACATGTGGTATCGCTATACTCAGGAGGAGTAGCAGAATGTATTTTGGGGTGTCATTTGTGGTATACAAATGCCATGTGAGAGAAGTAAGCTATTACAATGACAACTTTGTGAAAAAAAATCTCAATTTTGCAAAGAATTGTGGGAAAAAATTTCAACTTCAAATAACTCACCATGCCTCTTACTAAATACCTTGAAATGTCTACTTTCCAAAAAGGGGTTATTTGGGGGGCATTTGTACTTTCCTGGCTTGTTATCAAGAAATGAGATAGGCCACCAGTACATCAGATGTGATATTTTTTTTATGATTTGCACCATAGCTTGTAGACTCTAATTCCGCGTACACACGAGCGGACTTTACGGCAGACTTTGCCCGGTGGACTTTTCGACGGACTTTACGACGGACTTTCTGAATGAACGGACTTGCCTACACACAATCCACCAAAGTCCGTTGATTTCGTACGTGATGACGTATGACCGGGCTAAAACAAGGAAGTTCATAGCCAGTAGCCAATAGCTGCCCTAACGTGGCTTTTTGTCCGTCGAACTAGCATACAGACGAGCGGACTTTTCGACCGGACTCAATTTCAACGGATTGATTTAAAACATGTTTCAAATCTAAGTCCGTCCAACTTTTGAGAAAACAAAGTCCGCTGTAGTCCACACACGATCGAATTGTCTGACGAAATCCAGTCCGCCGGGCAAAGTCTGCCGTAAAGTCCGCTCGTGTGTACGCGGCATAAAACTTTCACACAGACCAAATAATAATTTCCATTAATTTTTGGTTATTTTTACCAAAGATATGTAGCAGTATAAATTGTGGCCAAAATTTATGACGAAAAATTACTAATTTGCAAAATTTTATCACAGAAATTAAGAAAAATTTGTTTTTTTTAAAAAAAAATTGGTGTTTTTTCATTTATAGCACAAAAAATAAAAAAACAGAGGTGATCAAAGACCACCAAAAGAAATCCCTATTTGTATGAAAAAAAGGACAAAAAAATCATTTGGTTACAGTGTTGCATGACTGAGTAATTGTCATTCAAATTGTGAGAGCGTTGAAAGCTGAAAATTTGCCTGGATAGGAGGGGGGTTTAAGTGCCCAGTAAGCAAGTGGTAAAAAAAATCAACAGCATTACCCAACAGCATCAACATTTGGAAAAAAAAATTTTTTTTACCCCCCCCTTCAGCGGTGTTGCTATGGGGTCCCTTGTATTCTGCCACTTCCTCTCTGTGGCACTTAACGTAATTTCCCTTGGCGCCTGTGCTCGCTAGTGCTCCTGGGAGAGGTGTGTCATCCTTTCCCAGGAGTCAGTGGGCAGCGCCGAGGGCTAGGTTGCCATAACAATGGGGTGGGCACTTCCGACGACGGTGCACGTGAATGTACGCATGTGCGATATCAAGCGCATGCTGGTTAATACAGCAGGACCATATCGCGGAAGATCATCCTTGTGGGCTTCCCCTGCCCTCAAGCAAGTTGGGAACGCACAAAAAGAAGAAATATAAGGTCTGTTTTTATACAACATACAACTATAGCAGCGTAATATAGAAGAGTAATGTGTGTCACATTATAATAGTATGCTTATAATAGATGGATTTAAAAAAAAATTGCTAGATGTCGTTGGAACTCCGCTTTAAGGCTTGTTCAGATTATTTTTGCTGACCTACATTTTTCTACACTAGATACGTGCAAGTCACTGCCAGGGGACATAAAAAACAATTGTTGTTGTGAAGTGCTGTGTGTTGCAGTGCAGAAAAAATGCAGCACTGAACTGGATGGCAACGCATGTCACCACACAGCAGCGCAAAACACTGTATGCTGTGTAGTGACAAGAAGGAAGTGTCACTTTGTGACATTTAAAATGTTACTAAACTCACAACAGTAAAATCAGTATGTATATGCAGTAAAGCATGCTTGTTATACTCACTGTGGAACTTAATCACCTGTATTGTGTACAAAGGCTGTTTGATCCTGTCTTCTCCGACAGAGTTTTGGGGGCTAGCTGCACATGCTCAGTTTTCTTGGGAAAGTGCATGTGATCAGCACAGGGCCATCTAGCACTGTCCAGACAGAGGGTCAGGGGTCCTGCAGCCTCATAGCAAAATCAGGGGAGAATGAAACCTCCTCCTACAAGCTTTAACCAGTGCTCGGCCAGACACTGATAGAAGTCACAGGACTGCTATATACTCCTGATGAGAAAAGGTATTTAGCAGTTTATATTAACTAAAATAATTGCATTTCCATGTTCTGTGTTCTGTGGGAGACCAGATATAGTGAATGCAGGGTCCTAGGTTTAGCAACACTTCAAATAAAATTGAGAAAAAAAAGCATGCAATGCGATGCGCTAAAACATGCATAGCACTGCCCCCTGCCATAGCTGGGACTGCACTAGCCTGCTTGGTAAAACGCTCTGCTTCACCATGCAGACTAGTGTGATTATAGCCTAAAGGATAAGCTTTAATAACCATTAGGGTCATACCTTTGTGCTGCCAATTACATGTATTAGTGTGCTGTGGTGCCATTCATTGTAAATGGCACCCAGTGCACTTCCAAGACACATGTGCAGTTTAATGCCAGGGTCCGGCATGTGGTGGACCGGGTTGATAAATTACTGGGAGGGGCTGGGCATGACCCAGCTGTCTTGATCCACATTGGAACCAATGACAGAATATATGGAAGGTGGAGGCTAATTAAGAATCAATTTAAACTATTAGGCTGCAAGTTGAAGGGAAGGACCTCCAAGATGATATTCTCTGAAATATTGCCTGTTCCATGCACAACACAGGAACAACAGGGGGAGCTTAGAGAATCGAATGCATGGTTAAAGATCTGGTGTAAGAAGAAAGGATTTGGGTTTCTTGAGCACTAGGCTGACTTTGCATTCTGGTACAACCTATATGCTAAAGATGGTTTGCACCTAAATAGAAGTGGGTCTGCTGTGCTGGGGAAGAGGTTTATATGAAAGCTGGAAGGGTATTTAAACTAAAATTGTGGGGGAGGGTAAATTGGATTCTAATGGGGCAGACAGGGATCAGTCCTTAATGATGGGTAGAATGGAGGAAGATGGGGGGAGGGCTATGGGAGGTGATAAGAAGGTTTTCATTTTACAAGCAAACATTGGAAACGGTAAAATATACAAAATATGTGTGCAAAATGTGACAAAGATGTTTGTACACTGTGACAGAGAGAGGTTCTGTCGCTATAAGTTTATAGGAAAAGGTGACCCAGGAGTCTCATTAAGGGTTAATGCAAGGTTCAGAACTAGCATCTCTCCAGGTTCTGTAGTTCTAAATCAGAACATTCAATCCTGGGTCCAGGTTTTGCTAGCGGCCTGCAACCTGGCTCACTACACAGGTGTGCAGGGTCATTATATAGTCAGGTCTGAGAATTGCTCAAAGCTCTTTTTTTTGGAGACAGCTTCCAGTTTGGAGACCGCTCCCAGTGTGGGAGACGGGGGTCAGGGGGCCCCAGCCAGAAGCCGCGAGACAGAGGTCTCATCGAGGGGTCTGAGGGCCCAGCCAGAAGCCAGCAGGTCTCCTGGATTTAAGTCAGCTTCTATCAGAAGAACCCCAATCCTTAGGCCAGAGGTGGGCCACGCAACAGGGTACTGCGACTGAAGGCTAGAGAGCCAAGTGTTCAGAGAGAGCTGAATGACAAGAATGGTATGAATGAATGGTAAGAGGAGCAGCTGTGCTGCCAACGCGTAAGCTAGGTGGCTTGGTATTTTCGTTAATTCATGTTATGTGGAAGAAACCCCTGCGTGGGCAACTGATGTATAAGTGAACTTTCCTTTATTCAATAAAAGTGGGCTGCCACGCCCTAAAACTGCAGTTTGGACTGGCGCAGCTCATTGTAAATGCACCTGCTACTTGAGTTTAATTCCTCAATCTCACAACACCAATGCTAGATGTCTGTCAAGCAAAACAGGTGGAAGCTTTGGTGCACAAACAGAACTATGATTTATTTGGTATTGCTGAAACTTTGCTTCATTCTTCACATGACTGGGCTATTAATATTTCTGGCTATGCTCTCTTTCAGTAAGACAGGGTAAAAAGGAAAGGCGGTGGTGTCTGTCTCTAACTGAGAAGTGATCTCAAAGCGAGTGTGAAAGAGGACCTAGTAGATGGAGAGTGTCATGAGGCTGAAGCATTATGGGTGGAAATTTACATGGGTGTGCGTACTACAAAAGTAATCACTGGTGTTTGTTAGAGGCCACCCAGTGTTAATGAGGAGGTGGAGACTCAGCGCCTTGCACAGATAGAAAGAGCTGCAAGGGCTGGGACAGTGATAATAATGAGGAATTTGACCTACCTGGAAATTGACTGGAGTAATGGCACTGCAGGAACAGTTAAAGGGCAAAAATGTATAGACCCATTACACAGCATTTTTATGGTTCAGTTAATAGAGGCTCCAACTAGAAGATGATGCTTTGCTGGACCTGGTAATCTCAAACCATGCAGAGCTTATTACCAATGTTCATATAAAAGAACATCTGGGTAGCAGTGACCATAACATGATTTCATTTAATGTAAGCTGTAGGTAACAAGCCAATACTAGAAAGATAAAAACACTTAACTTTAATGCCCCGTACACACGGTCAGATTTTCCGACGGAAAATGTGTGATAGGACCTTGTTGTCGGAAATTCCGACCGTGTGTAGGCTCCATCACACATTTTCCATCGGATTTTCCGACACACAAAGTTTGAGAGCAGGATATAAAATTTTCCGACAACAAAATCCGTTCTCGGAAATTCTGATCGTGTGTACACAAATCCGACGGACAAAGTGCCACGCATGCTCAGAATAAATAAAGGGATGAAAGCTATTGGCCACTGCCCCGTTTATAGTCCCGACCTACGTGTTTTACGTCACCGCGTTTAGACTGATCGGATTTTCCGACAACTTTGTGTGACCGTGTGTATGCAAGACAAGTTTGAGCCAACATCTGTCGGAAAAAATCCTAGGATTTTGTTGTCGGAATGTCCGAACAAAGTCCGACCGTGTGCACAGGGCTAAAGAGAGCCAATTTTCCAAGGATGAGGGCTGCTCTCCAAGACTTAGACAGGGAGGAAATATTGGCATCGATGAACACAGAACAGAGATGAGAATTCTTCAAAAAGACTGTATGCAAACCCACTGCAAAGTATATTGCCATGGGCAATAATTTTAAAAGGCTAAAGATGAAACCTATGTGGCTCACAGCCAAAGTTAAAAAAAGCTATAAATAATAAGAAACGAGCTTTTAAAAATGTAAAAATGAAGGACCACTATCATCATTTAAATTTAATATAACATAATATGCAGTAGTGTATTTAGGTTTTGTGCTGCCCTAGGCCTGACTAAACTTGTGCACCCCCTAATTTAAATATGACCCACCCCTTCCTGTCGAGGCCACCCCCTTGCCGTTTAAGATCCGCCCTGAAATTTTTGAGTGGGGACACTGGTTCTGAGGGCCTGGGGGGGGGGCAATGGATTCCCTTAATTTGCATAGATTTCCTCTCACTTCCTGTTTGGCTATGGGGCAGGAAGTGAAGGGAAATCTCTGCAATGGGACAGGGATGGTAAAAAATAAACTGACAGGGGCTATAACCCTCCCTTACTCTTTCCAAAAATTTCTGATAATTTTATGGAGAGGACTAAGACGATATAACCATGCCAATGGTGCAGCAGAAAAATAGTAAAAAGGTCAGGTCTGAGCATGTAGGCCCTTTACAAAATAATCTAGAGTGGATAATAGGGATGGTATTGACCACAATGATCCACAATGGCTCAAGAGTGATATGGTCCAGAAATATTTAGACAATAAAAGTGAATAAAGCACCAGGACCAGATGGCATACACCCACAGATTCTAAAAGATTTGAGCTCTGGCATTTCAAAGCCATTGATTCAAATGTTTATGTTTAGTCTATTTTTATTGTCGTTTTTGTTTGTTTACATAAGAATGAACGACAAACAATTACAAAATACAATTTCAGGTGACAACAGACTTGTGCTGTTCTATCCAAACCTGAGAAAGATAGCACAGGTATAAAAAGAGAGAAATATCAAAAAACAACATAACCTTGTGTGGGGTTGGGGAGTGGAGAGGGAAAAGGGGGCCGGGAGAGGATAGAGAAAAGGAGGCACCTCTTTAAGTGCTCCAAGCCAGTGGTACAAATTGTAATCAATGTATGTCATTGTAAAAGAATATATATTAGGCAAAATATGTAACGCATACAGTATATAAAGTATGGTCCAGTGGTCCATGTAATCAAGTAGAATTCTGTTCTGTCAGTTTCCCAGGAGACCATTTGTTCTAGATGACGAAGGGAGTCCATCTCACAAGCCCAGTCAAGTAGGGAAGGGGTACCTGATTTGTGGCAACTTCTGGATATGACAGCATGGGCCACGGTCAAAAAATGGTGGAGTAAGCTCTTTTTGTTCTGTTTATAACAGCCAGGTAGCATGGACAATACAGTAATATGAGAGTAATACGATCGGGAATACTGTATAATACTAATTGGGAATACTATCACTCACCAATATTGTTTCAAATATTTAGGGACTCTTTATTGACCGGCATAGTACCACTGGATTGGCGTAAGGCCAATGTAGTACATACATTTAAAAAGGGGTCAAAGTCTTTACCAAGTAACTATAGACCTGTTAGTTTATTTTCTATAGGTGGGAAGATACTTCAGAGTTTAAAAAAAAAAAAAATGTGTCAAAAATGTCTGATGTGTCCGCCATAATGTCGCAGTCACAATAAAAATCGCTGATCGCCGCCAAAACTAGTAAAAAAAAAATTATTAATAAAAATGCCATAAAACTATCCCCTATTTTGTAAACGCTATAACTTTTGCGCAAACCAATCAAAAAACGCTTATTGCGATTTTTTTTTTACCAAAAATATGTAGAAGAATACGTATCAGCCTAAACTGAGGAAAAACAAGGTTTTTTGATATATTTTTGTGGGATATTTATTATAGCAAAAAGTAAAAAATAATGCGTTTTTTTTCAAAATTGTCGCTCTTATTTTGTTTATAGCGCAAAAAATAAAAATCGCAGAGGTGATCAAATACCACCAAAAGAAAGCTCTATTTGTGGGAAAAAAAGGACGTCAATTTTATTTGATAGCCACGTTGCACGACCGCGCAATTGTCAGTTAAAACGACGCAGTGCCGAATCGCAAAAAGTGCTCTGGTCTTTGGGCAGCCAAATGGTCCGGGGCTTAAGTGGGTAATGCTTTTACCGACTTCCCCAGGCGAAGCTTGCAGGCGTTCTGGGGTCCAGCGTTCCATCCTGTGCATTATAAAAGGGAGAGGGGTCTGGGTCCCCGGGTGGTGGCTAGAGGTACAGAAGAAGAGGACCGCTGGCGCTCGTCTGCTTCATGCAGTTCTGTTAATGTTCCTTCAGTACAGCTGTACCAACTGCTTTGAGCCTGGTTTGAAGTTATTCAAAGGGGTGCATGTCGGTTCTGGTGTATTCCAAAGAACCTGGGTCTGTGAGGAGGAGTCAAGTGAAGGAACAAACTACAAGCAACTAGTCATTAGGTGTGGTACCTGGTTAGGTGACAGGTCCTCCTGGTGCTCTGGCTACCTTCCTAGCAGTCCGTCGTCACTGGGAGCAGACTAATGGAGATCTGAGGCCTGATCGAGAGGAAAGAGGTAATGAGCATGCATGGGGCCCGCTATGTGCTCGTCAGGACCCCATTCTGTTACTGGTGTGTAATGTTCCAACTGCTTTGAGCCTGGTTTGAGGTTATTCAAAGGGGTGCATGTTGGTTCTAGTGTATTCCAAAGAACCTGGGTCTGTGAGGAGGATTCAAGTGAAGGAACACACTACAAGCAACTAGTCATTAGGTGTGGTACCTGGTTAGGTGACAGGTCCTCCTGGTGCTCTGGCTACCTTCCTAGCAGTCCGTCGTCACTGGGAGCAGACTAATTGGGATCTAATGCCTGATCGAGAGGAAAGAGGTAATGAGCACGCATGGGGCCCGCTATGTGCTCGTCAGGACCCCATTCTGTTACTGGTGTGTAATGTGTAGTGACATGGGATAAACCACCTGTCAGTGGGACTCTGCATTTTAACACTACACACAGTAAAGCTCATCTCTAAGTCGTGGAACTGCGTTATTGTTCGATTCTCCCCATGACGGCAGTCCCTGCCTGGTCCCAGGCAGTGATAAGCATGCTCCATGAAAAGTATACATCCATTTGCATGGGTGCAGTAGACCCTGTCCACATGTGTATGTATGAATATAGGTTTCCCTGGTGGGACATTCCACATAAAGAAAATGTTTGTTTCTTTACAGTGCCTTGATAATAATTCATACCCCTTAACATGTTCCACATTTTGTCACGTTACAGCCAAAAATGTAAATGTATTTTTTGGGGATTTTATGTGATAGATCAACACAAAGTGGCACATAATTTTGAAGTGGAAGGAATATGATGCTGTAAATGTTTTTCAAAATTTTTTACGAATAAATATCTGAAAAGTATGGCGTTCATTTGTATTCAGCCCCATTTACTCTGATACTCCTAACTAAAATCTAGTGGTACCCAGTGACTGCCTGTCCATAGGGGGCACACGGGTGCTGCCCCCTTCCCCCCAGCAATCACAAAAAAAAGGTCCCTTTAAAAAAAACTTCTGCCTGACCGGGTGCTTTGTTTTTCGAAGACGTCACTTCCGGTTTCCCTGTGCAGTGATAAACCGGAAGTGACGCCAGCCTCTCAGTGGAACGCACGGCCCGAGCGAAGAGACACAGAGCGGAGGAAGCATGAGGAGTGGACTCCACCACCGCCGCTGCTGCCTGCTGCCCACTGAAGGAGACAAAGCAGGAGGAGAGGACACCACAGCTCGGTAAGTGAACTGCCTTCTGACACTTGTGGATCTCCTTGCAGTGCTGCCAGCTTTCTCCCTCCAGCAGCTCTGCAGAGGGATCAGTTCTACAGACTGGCAATTGGCAAAGTGTCTCAATCTGAGGCTGCATTTGATGGGGCACAGTGAGGCTGCATTTGATGGGGCACAGTGAGGTTGCATTTGATGGGGCACAGTGAGGCTGCATTTGATGGGCACAGTGAGGCTGCATTTGATGGGCACAGAGAGGCTGCATTTGATGGGCACAGTGGCTGCATTGGATGCTGCACAGTGGCTGCATTTGATGGGGCACAGTGGCTGCATAAGATGGGCACAGTGGCTGCATAAGATGGGCCACAGTAGCTGTATTTGATGGGGCACAGTGGCAGCATTTGATGGCACAGTGGCACCATTTGATATGGCCCATTGCCTGCGTTTGATGGGCACAGTGGCTGCGTTTGATGGCACAGTGGCTGCGTTTGATGGCACAGTGGCTGCGTTTGATGGCACAGTGGCGGCAATTGATGGGCACAGTGGCTGCATTTGATGGCACAGTGGCTGCGATTGATGGTACAGTGAGGCTGCAATTGTTAGGATTTTTTTTCAGTATTTTTCAGTTTGTTTGCGCCCCCCAAGAATTTTAAGCACCAGTCGCCACTGGTGGTTCCAATCGCCTCCAGAAGTCACCTAATTAGTAAATAGAGTCCACCTCTGTGTAATTTAATCTCAGTATAAATACAGCTGTTCTGTGAAGCTCTCAGAGGTTTGATAGAGAACCTTACTGAACAAACAGCATCTTGAAGGCCAAGGAACACACCAGACAGGTCAGGAATAAAGTTGTGGAGAGGTTTAAAGCAGGGTTAGATTATAAAAAAATATCCCAAGCTTTGAACATCTTATGGAGCCATGTTCAATCCATCACCTGAAAAGAAAGAGTATGGCACAACTGCAAACCTACCAAGACATGACCATCCCCCTAAATTGACAGGCCGGGCAAGGAGAGTATTAATCAGAAAAAGAGCCAAGAGGCCCATGGTAACTCTGGAGGAACTGCAGAGATCCACAGCTCAGGTGGGAGAATTTGCCCACAGGACAACTATTAGTCGAGTGGCAAGAAGAAAGCCATTGTTGCAAAGGTGGGAGAATTTGCCCACAGGACAACTATTAGTCGAGTGGCAAGAAGAAAGCCATTGTTGCAAGAAAACCACAGGAAGTCCTATTTGCAGTGTGCAAGAAGCCATGTGGGGGACACAGCAAACATGTAGAAGAAGGTGCTCTGCCCAGGTGAGACCAAAATTGAACTTTTTGGCCTAAAAGCAAAATGCTATGTGTGGCAGAAAACGAACATTGCACATCACCCTGAACACACCATCCCCACCGTGAAACATGGTGGTGGCAGCATCATGTTGTGGGGATGCTTTTCTTCAGCAAGGACAGGGAAGCTGGTCAGAGTTGATGGGAAGATGGGTGGACCCAAATACTGGACAATCTTAAAAGAAAACTGTTATGCCGCGTACACACGGTCGGATTTTACGACGGGAAATGTTCGATGTGAGATTGTTGTCGGAAAGTCTGACCGTGTGTATGCTCCATCGAACATTTGCTGTCTGAATTTCTGCCAACAAATGTTTGATAGCAGGTTCTCAAATTTCCCACAAACAAGACTTGTTGTCGGAAAGTCAGATCGTGTGTACACAAGTCCGTCGCACAAAAGTTCACGCATGCTCTGAATCAAGCAGAAGGAGCCGCACTGGCTATTGAACTTCCTTTTTATAGTCCCGTTGTACGTGTTGTACGTCACTGCGTTCTCACGTTCAGAATTTTTGGCCAACATTTGTGTGACCGTGTGTATGCAAGACAAGTTTGAACCAACATCCTTTGAACAAAAATCAACGGTTTTGTTGTCAGAAAATCTGATCGTGTGTACGCGGCATTAGAGTCTGCAAAAGACTGGGGCAGAGGTTCACCTTCCAGCAGGACAGCGACCCTAAACATACAGCCAGAGATACAATGGAATGGTTTAGATCAAAGCATATTCATGTGTTAGAATGGCCCAGTCAAAGTCCAGACCTAAATCCAATTGAGAATCTATCGCAAGACTTAAAAATTGCTGTTCACAGACGCTCTGCATGCAATCTGACAGAGCTTGAGCTATTTTGCAAAGAAGAATGGGCAAAAATATTACTCTCTAGATGTGCAAAGCTGGTAGACAGTATCGTTTTTAAGGCAGGGCAAAAGGGGCAGCTGCCCTGGGCCCCATTATTGTTGTGGGGCCCAAAGCATCTGCCTCATACTTTCCAACTATCCCAGTTTAAATACCCTTATCCCTTGAAGTTTTAGTCCCATGGTGTGTCCCAATATCTCAGTGTAAAGTTCTGTTGCTGCTGCCCAGCTGCCATGTACAGATGACTCACCCGCAGACCCTGTGTTTACATGTAAATAACCTGCATTGATATGTAAATAGCGGCAGCATTATTATGTAAATAGTCACGGACCGCTGCATTGATATGTAAATAGAGGCTGCATTCATATGTATATCATGTCCCACTGAGGTCATATCTACCATCACTTCTGCTGAATGCTGCCCACTGGGGAAAGGAGCATGCTTGAAAGTCCTGCCGACAACTGTGGTCATTAAGCCTACCATCAGCCTGTTCTGCAAAGGTAAGCAAATTGAAGGTGGAACCCTTCTTCAAAAGAACATGGTGCCACAGCACCCTGAATTTTGGTGCATGTAAATACGCACATCCCAGCTGATGCATGAGGGTGTCATTAACAATTAATGGCACTGCTGTGTATCTGCTAAAGGGCAGCACACTTCTGTGGTGTCAGGAAAGCGATTTTGCATGTATTTCCTAACACACAAATGTGAACGCAGTCTAAATGTCTCACTTACATTGGTGGTCAGTGTAAATCTTCTCATTATATTGGGGCTTGGTGTACAATCCTTTCATTCACACTAGTGTAAATTCCTCTTTACATTGGTCATTACTGTGAATACTCCTATTACATTAGTAGTCAGTGTAAATCCCCATTACATTGGTGGCCATTGTAGAAACTAATCTTTATATTAGTAATTGTTAAAAAAATCCAAACTTGCATTTGTGGTCAGTTTCGAATCCTCCCTTACATTGATGGTCCATGTAGAAGCCCCATCTAAATTGGTGGTGAGTGTAAATCCCCCTTACATTGGTGGCCAGTGTAGAAATCCCCCTTTATTGGCTGTTGATGTAAAATCCCCTATTGCATTGGTTGTCAGTGTAAATTCTTCATAACATTTGTGATCAGTGTACATTTCCCTTTACATTGGTGGTAAGCGCAGAATTGCCCTTACACTGGTGGTCCGTGTAAATCCCCCCTAACATTGGTGGTCGGTGTAGAAGTGTCACCTTACATTGGTGGTCAGTACAAATCTCTTCGACAATGGTTGTCAGTGCAAATTCTGCTTCCATGGGGGTCATTGTATATTCCCCTTACACTGGTGGTTGGTGTAAATGCTCTAATTACATTGGTGTCAGTGCAGAAATCCCTCTTTTCTATTGGTGGGTGGCGTAAAATCCCCTGTTACATGGTGGCCAGTGCAAATTCCCCATCACATTGATGTTCAGTGTAAATCCACTATATACTTGTCAAAGATTTCCGATTCAGAATTTGCCACAGTGTACTGCCTCCTAACTAATCCCACCCCCCCACCACTGTTACTGATCCTATCAACCCCCCAGCATTGCCACTGATCACCCCCCCCCCAGCAATGCCACTGATCAGCCACCCCCCCCCCCCAGCACCCCAGCATTGCCAGTGAGGAGATGATGTGCTGTAACCTTTAGCAACCAATCAGTGAGCAGTAATGCTGTGCACTAACCTCTTGCAACCAATAATTGAGCGGTAAGGATATGCAGTAATCTCTAGGAACCAATCAGTGAACAGTAATAATGTGCAGTAACCTCTAACAATCAATCAGTGAGCAGTATTTATGTACAGTAATCTCTAGTGTCCAATCAAGAAGCAGAAGTCATGTGCTGTAACCTCTAGAAAATAAACAGTGAGCCATAATGTGTGCTGTAATCTCTAGCAGCCAGTCAGTGGGTGGTAATGATACACTGTAACCTCTAGCAACCAATCACCTGATCTGATTCAGTAAATTTTGAGTCTAGCTGCTATTTATTTTATGTCTCAGAGCATGTGGAGAAAGAAATTGCATGGAAAAGGGGGGGGGGGGGCAAGAAAATGTTTGCCCAGGGTCCAGGTCCAGTCAATATTAAAGATGGCCCTGCTGGTAGAGACATCCCCAAAAAGACTTGCAGTTGTAATTTCAATGAAAGGTGGTTTTACAAAGTATTGCCTCGGGGGGGGGGGGGGGGGGGCTGAATATAAATGCACGCCATACTTTTCACATATTTATTTGTAAAAAAAAACTGAAAACCATTTATCATTTTCCTTCCACTTCACAATAATGTGCCACCTTGTGTTGGTCTATCACATAAAATTCCAATAAAATACATTTATGTTTTTGGTTGTAACATAACAAAATGTGGAAAATTTCAAGGGGTCTGAATACTTTTTCAAGGCACTGTATAATACATATGTGTATCACTGTGAAAATTGTTGGTGCTTATTTACAGTCAGTACCTGTAATAAATAAATAGATACAGTAAAACCTTGGATTGAGAGTAACTTTGTCTGAGAGGGTTTTGCAAGACAAGCAACATTTTGTTTATAAATTTTGACATGATATACAAATAGTGTCATGTCACAATTGGGTATAAAAGAGAAGAGAGGTGCCTCTAAGTGTAGCAATATGGTTACATTTAATGAAGGTACAACATTACGCAACTCACATGGTTGATGATTAAAACAGGCACATCTAAGTATGCAGGCATCTGGGGTAAAGCTGTCTACACAGACCATCCTCCGCACCATCATTGACCACATCCCTTCCACGCTGCAGGGTAGTCTTTCCGGTCATGATTGCAGACCGACAGCGGTGAAAGCCGGCGGTGCAGAGGATGGTCTATGTGAACAGCTTTACCCCGGAAGCCTGCATACTTAGATGTGCCTCTTTAATCATCAACCATGTGAGTTGCTAAATGTTGGACCTTCATTAAATGTAACCATATTCCTACACTTAGAGGCGCCTCTCTTCTGTTTTATACTCTGTAGCTCCTGGTGGATTTTGCTTCTAATCCCCTTGTGGAGACTTCCATTCATGGATGGACATTTTATGGCCACACAACCTTGCTATAATTTTTTTATATGGATTATAAACTGAAACATTTATGAATAAATGGCTGTGGAACGAATCATCTGAATTTCCAAAATTTCTTATGGGGAAATTCACTTTGATATAGAGTACAAGTGCTTTGGATTACAGGCATATTTCTGGAAAGAATTATGCTCACAATCCAAGGTTTTACTGTATATGGTGTCCTGTGCAATGCACCGTAATAACAGCCTGCTCCATTTTGGCATGCATTTCTATATGTTTCAGACCATATAGAAGGCATTAAAGCGAACAGCGTTGTGGTGTGAATGGGCCCTCAAGAAAAACACAGCTCTAATACAAACAAGGCACTGGCATTTTATTTAGTTTCATCTTACCTTCTAGCATTCACTTTGCTAAGTGAAAATACACTTCGGGAACAACCTCTGGTCCTTTAGTAATGTCTGACCTTGCTGAAAACAGCAGACTTTGGGGGGTTATAAGAAAGGCAAATCCACTTTGCGCTGGAAGTGCAGTCGCTCTAAATCTAAGGGGTAGATCTGAAATGAGTGGAAGCTCTGCTGATTTTATCATCCAATCATGTGCAAGCTAAAATGCTGTTTTTTATTTTCCTTGCATGTCCCCCTCAGATCTACAGCGACTTTACTTTCAAGTGTACTTGTAGTGCAAAGTGGATTTTCCTTTAGTAAATAACCCCATTTGTAAAGTTAATAGAGCTTCTCTTAGGAACCATTTACAAATATGAATGTAAAATGCAATAGTTGAAATATGGAACAGCAAGCAAGTAAAAATGTTGACATCACATCAAAAACACTTTAAAATAAATGTAACATTAATCACTGAAAATGTGAGGGTACTGCAAGCACACTGCAGTTTCACTTTCAAATAATATTTGCGAGTGTGAATCAAAGACCAAATTTGTTTTGATAGCTTTCAGTCCAATCAGTCAGGACATGTGAATACTTTAAATACCTGGAGGATTATGTTGGGAAAATAGAGTTTTATATTCATTGCTATAAAGGGAACATTGTTTTTGATTTCTCTTCCTTAACTCACATTCATTGCTCTCTTTGTTCTCCAACATCTGTTTAAACTGCACCTGTGCAGATGAACTGCATATTTCTGTACGGCTAATGATATGAGTAGTGTGCTTGATTGTTCAGTCTCCTGTACTTATGCATATGATTTGCATCCTAAATCAAAGATCATTAAAACCATAGATGAAAACACCACGCGGAGCATAACACTTTGGAGAATTACAAAGTCTGTAGATGGAATAAAAGGTCTACTGAAGGGGACTTGTGAGGAGTACTGTTACAGTTGGGACTCCAATACACAGCTTCCCCCACCTGACTCAGGGAAGTGGTGCCAGTTCTGGGCAAAGCACACATCTGCAGCATCCTGTATGAAAATGTTATCCTGGTGCTAGCACTGCTTTTAGGAGTCAAAGTGAAACAACAAAAACTACATAAAAAATATAGACTATCACTAGCATTAAAGTGACACTAAACAATATTTTTTTTTCTCCAAAAAAATCCATACACTATTTAATGGCCCTGTAATGTACACTATATTACCAAAAGTATTGGGACACCTGCCTTTACATGCACATGAACTTTAATGGCATCCCAGTCTTAGTCCATAGGGTTCAATATTGAGTTGGCCCACCCTCTGCAGCTATAACAGCTTCAACACTTCTGGGGAGTCTCCGCTTAGCGGTGTCCTAGCAGTGTCTCCTCGGATTACCCTCTGGCAACACATACTGGCCATTTTGGTCAGGTGATGTATCCTTTGCCTCTTGTCCCTGTGTGCAAGTCTGTACTCAGAAACCTGTTGCAAGTCTTTTAGCCAACATAAAGCCATGAGAAACTGGTTATTATTTCAGCGTTTACCACTGCTATTCTCTGATACACCCTGTGAGTAGTTATTATATATTTGCAAAACTACTGAGTCTGAAACACACAGAGACCCCCTAGGATACATGTACAGTAATGCCCTGTACACACGGTCGGATTTTCCGACGGAAAAAGTATGATTGGATTGTGTTGTCGGAAATTCCGATCGTGTGTGGGCTCCATCAGACTTTTTCCATCGGAATTTCCGACACACAAAGTTTGAGAGCAGGCTATAAAATTTTCCGACAACAAAATCCGATCGGTTAAATTCCGATCGTGTGTACACAAATCCGACGCACATGCTCAGAATAAATTAAGAGACGAAAGCTATTGGCTACTGCCCCATTTATAGTCCTGACGTACGTGTTTTACCACGTTCGGAACGATCGGATTTTCTGACAACTTTGTTCGACCGTGTGTATGCAAGACAAGTTTGAGCCAACATCCGTCGGAAAAAATTCATGGATTTTGTTGTCGGAATGTCCGATCAATGTCCGGTTGTGTGTACAGGGCATAACTCTATCATCCTTGTGCATATATATTTTCTTTTTATATTGTGTATCTATGTATCTACGTGTCTGTTAAACTGCTCTGACCTGATCTGTTGCCCCAGTGCTCGCCCAGGGGAAAGGAGGGCTGGAAATGCTCAGGGAATGCCACAGCGTTCTTACCCAGAAGTGGGAGTGGGTACCTGTCAAAACCAGGTACCCCCTCCCCCCAAAAACTGCCAAATGTGGCAGTGGAGGGGAGGGGGGGGGGGGGTGCGAACAAGCAGAGGTTCCCCTTTTGGGAAGAATGTATACCTAAAAATAATTTTTATTCAAACCAGAGTTTATTGTCATGTTAAAGTGGTGTTAAATCCCCCAAACATTTAATATAGTTTTTTTTTAGTTACTTATTAATTCTTGATGCCTGCATTAGTTTGCTAGTTTCCTTTATTTTCACCCATTCATCTGGTCAGTGAGGCCCCTCTTACACGGGGCGGACTCCGTTTTTATCAGCAGTGGATCTGTCCGCTGATGCCCTTATGATCGGAGCAGAGCAGGCGGATAACAGGTCCGTGTCCACTCCGTTCCTGCAGAGCGGACACAGACAGAGCTTGCTCTGCTTTACGGATGGCCAGGTGTAAACGGACTCCGCTGACGCCGACCCGCCTAGATGGAGGAAACTGGATCCCCTTCCGTTTTTTTTTCCGCAGAATGGTTCGCGGTTTCCCCGATGGGACATTCCACACAAAGAAAATGTTTGTTTCTTTAATTGTGTTATCATTATCTTTGTCAATTTCATATGCTTGCTGTTAGCAAGTTAGATACAGAAGGCACGATGTGTTTGTTGCTTTTTTGCTTTATTGGTTTGTCATTTTGTATTTTTTATGATTTTTTACAAATCAATAAAAACACACCTTCAGACAAAAAACTGACGCATTCTAATCCCTCTCCACTTTAAAAAAAAATAAAAATGTTTTATACTTTAAAGTGTTAGTTGGAGTTTTACTTTGTTGGTCATTTCTATCTAAATCTGCTAGTGTATCTAACACTACTACTGCTGCCCAACGGTGACTCCATTGTTCCTTCAGTGGAGTGAAGACACTCTAATATGGAAAGTGTATTACTGGCCAGATCACCTGGTGAAAATAGAGGGAAAAAAATATAATAAAAGAAAATGAATGCAGCTACCAGAAAAACAAACAGAAAAACAAAAGTCTGTGTAATAAATTAATACATGGAAAATTGCTAGATCGGGATTTAATCTATGTTAGTGTCAGAGTTAATAGTCAGTGAAGGGGTCAAGGTAAGGGTCAGTGTGTATTGGGTAGGAATAAAAAAAAAAGTTTATAGTCAGTGTCAGTGTTATGCCCCGTACACACGGTCGGATTTTCCGATGGAAAATGTGTGATAGGACTTTGTTGTCGGAAATTCCGACCGTGTGTAGGCTCCATCACACATTTTCCATCGGATTTTCCGACACACAAAGTTTGAGAGCAGGCTATAAAATTTTCCGACAACAAAATCCGTTGTCGGAATTTCCGATAGTGTGTAGACAAATTCGACGCACAAAGTGCCACGCATGCTCAGAATAAATAAAGAGATGAAAGCTATTGGCTACTGCCCCGTTTATAGTCCCGACGTACGTGTTTTACGTCACCGCGTTCAGAATGATCGAATTTTCCGACAACTTTGTGTGACCGTGTGTATGCAAGACAAGTTTGAGCCAACATCCGTCGGAAAAAATCCTAGGATTTTGTTGTCGGAATGTCCGAACAAAGTCCGACCGTGTGTACGGGGCATTAGCGTCAGTGTGATTTAGGTACAAAAAAACCCCCCAAAACAATGCGTACTATTGTTTCTTGGTACTATGGGTGCAAACAACAAATAATGCACATGTGGTATCCCCATACACGTCAAAAGTAGGAGAATTGGTTTTGGGTTTTTTGGTAGTGCCTCATGGTAATAGAAAGAAATATACAGCTACATTTTCTAGCTTGTGGCAATTGTTCTCAATACAAAAATCTGTAGATATCTATTAACCACTTGACCTCCAGAAGGTTTTACCCCCTTCATAACCAGGGCATTTTTTCCTATTCTGCACTGCACTACTTTAACTGGCAATTGCATGGTCATGCAACACTGTACCTAAATTACATTTTCATTATTTTTTTTCACACAAATTCTTATGGTGGTATTTGATCACCACTGTTTTTATTTTTTATTATATAAAAGAAAAATTACAAAACATATCCAATAGAAAAAAAATAAAAGAATCTAATTTCTTCATAAATTGAGGCCAAAATCTTTTCTGCTACATGTCTTTGGTAAAATAAAAAAACCTGATAAGTTTATTAATTGGTTTATGCAAAAGTTATAGTGTCTAGAAACTATGGTGTGTGTATATATATATATATATATATATATATATATATATATATATACACCCATATATATATATATATATATATATATATATATATATATATATATATATATATATACCCTGTTTCCCCGAAAATAAGACCTAGCGTGATTGTCGGTGATGGCTGCAATATAAGCCCTACCCCCCAAAAAAGGCTTTCCCTGTTTCCCCGAAAATAAGCCCTACCCTGAAAATAAGACCTACAAGGACTTTACCTAGGGCTTATTTGGGGGGTAGGGCTTATATTGCAGCCATCACTGACAGTCACGCTAGATCTTTTTGTCGGGGAAACAGGGTATATATAAATAAATTTACAAAGGTATGACGCTATACTGTAATGGCGATGAGCAGCGACATATAGTGAGACAGTGATAGAGGGGTGGGCAATCTGG
This sequence comes from Lithobates septentrionalis, assembly GCA_037952835.1. NCBI lineage: Eukaryota > Metazoa > Chordata > Amphibia > Anura > Ranidae > Lithobates > Lithobates septentrionalis. The sequence continues at coordinate 237,718 of JBBDGP010001084.1, forward strand.
CGCTATCAGACACTATCTGGGAGGGTCACTAACTGACACTGACGCTAGTGGCACTAATACAGTGATCAGTGATAATACTGGCACTGATACTGTAATAATGACACTGGCTGGGAAGGGCTTAACATCTACAGGCAATCAAGGGGTTAACTGTGTGCCTAACAAGTGTATTGTGTGCTGCTTTTACGTACTAATCTGGTTGTTTTTTCTCCCTGCTTTTCAGGGAGAAGAAACAGCCAGATCACTGTTCCTATGCACATAGAGTTCCGTGTCTTTGTACTCACAACCAAGATCATTGTCTGAAATCCACTGCCCAACTCGTGCTGTGTTCAATCATGCATGCGCCCCAAACCCAGAAGAAAGGTCCGACCGACAGGTACGTGATTGTGCCTGCACTTGCTACCTGCACGCAGTATATTTACTGGCAGGCAGATGGTTAACATTTGCCGCCAAATAAAGGCCCATTTTTATCTGAAAAAAAAACAAGGAATAATTTACCTGGACACACTAAGCAGTTGCAAAGTTAGGTATTAGCACATCCCAAAGTTACAAAACTGCATTTAGGCAATAATGTTCATTTTACCTTCTGTCACATACCTGGTGGAGATCCAGCTGGGGAGGGGGCTTCCCTTGCACCTCTTATCCAACACCTCTAGTAGTGCTGACAGGAGGTGTGAGGACACAGAGTGGCACAAGGGCCGATGTAGCGAGCTGCGCCAGCTGTTGATTGCAGGATACAGATGACTGTGGACCACCAGACAAGGACCAGAGGCAGGAACACAGTGACACTTGATCAGCAGACAGTAGTGAAGCCAGGACATAAGCCAAACGGTCATCAACAGCTGGGCAACGAGGTACAGGAGCATCAGGCTGAGGCAGCGTCAGGATACATGCTGGGGTCAATTCAGAGCCGGGCATCGAGGTACAGGAGTGTAAGGCAGAAGTGGAGTCAGGGTACAAGCCGAGGTCACAACAGGTAGGCAGAAATCCAAAGACAGCTCAGAGGCAAACCGGTTTGTTTACAGGAAGGCAAATATAGCAGGGCAGGGCACAGGTAAAGTAGGGACTATCTGAAGACCACGCAGCAATCTGTTCATGTCATAATCTAGTTTAAATAGGCTGTTTGGCACCAGTGCTGAGCATGCATGTGCAAAAGTCTTTTCGTTCTGATGTGTACTGGACTTTTCTTACACCTTACATTATGAAGGAGTTAATAATGTTAGCTGAAGTTGAGTTTTATTTTGTCTTTTACTTAAAGCAGCATTTCACCCAAAAGTGGAAGCTCCGCTTATCTCCCCCCCTTGGGTGCCACATTTAGGACCTTTCGGGGGGGGGGGAGGGGGGAGCGGGTATCTGTTGACAGGTACCCATCATCCACTTCCGGGAGACTGCTCCGCGGCTACCTCGGCCCCCCTCCTCCTTCCTCTGCCGCCGGGCCAGTTAAAAAGCGCAGCTCGCTTTGCGCATGCGCAGTAGGGAACCGGCTGCGAAGCTAAAAGGCTTCACTGCCGGTTTCCCTTACCACAAATGGTGGCGGCAGCACCCTAGAACCGATCGGAAAATCGGCTGGGGTGATGACATTGTGGGAGCGATGGACAGGTAAGTGTCCTAATATTAAAAGTCAGCAGCTACATTGTTTGACTTTAAATTTTTTGGTGGTGGGGGTCGGAACTCCACTTTTAAGTCCAAAACTACATGCCTATATAACACTACCCTATCCCCGGAGTAACAATTCTGCTACAAGATTTTGCTGCGAGATGAACCCTGTTTTTACCCTGCTTCAGGAAAAATATCAGATCTTCTGACAGCATCAACAGGTAATATAGCTATGTTACAGGGGGCACTCAGAACAACAAGTTCAGCTTTAAATATACCATTAAAGGAGTTTTGTTATATTTGTTTGATAAGTGCAAAAAATGCATGTTGATCCTTCAAAAAAAAAAATCCAGTAAGCTTGTAACGTCCTGTAGTCAGTAGACACCACAGTGCATCTGCTCCAGTAAAATCTCAAGGTGTCAGCACTGTCCAGGCCACCTCTGTAAACTACAAAACACCCCCCATCCTATGTTATGGAGATGTGGAGAGGGGTGTTCTGTAAATCAAATCAAGAGCAAGTATCCTAGATCAACAACGTTGCTTCTTTATACATACAGTAGAGTGAGTGAATGTTGTCACCCTAAGACAGGACGGTTCTTACTGCCAGGATCATCAGGTGAAAATATAAGAAAGAAAAACTGCAGTCACCAAATCTAGGGCTTGGTAAACTGCAATATATTATATTGTTTTTTCTTGGGTTTTGATGCATTTCTCATTCAAATTGTACTAACAACAAAGACTTGTTTTTGTTTAGTGTAAGTTGCACAATTTCATAGCTAATATGTTTTAGATGCTAAAAGTTTATAATAATTAGTTGTGATAACAAAGTTAATTGAAAAAAAAAATATAGACTGTTGAAATAAACTACATTAATAAAAAACTCTACTTTGTGTTAGTGTCCTTCGTCAGATCCCCTCCACTAAAACAGATTTCATTTAGGGCACCATAAATTATGAGCAAAGTGCATGAGCAAGCAGCGGTCAGATTTCCCAATGTGCCCATTCAATTATTATGCTCTCCTGCAATAAAAGCTTCTCACCTTTCTGCTCACAAACTTCTTTAGAATGTACCTTGAATATTTTGCGCTGGCCAAGGAAGATGGCCAACTATGCCAAACCTGGAAGAAGACCAGGAAAAGATGTTCATGAGGGAGCCCTTGGGCATCGCATTGAGGTTACATAGTTACATAGTTAGTAAGGTTGAATAAAGACACCAGTCCATCCAGTTCAACCTGAGTGAGTGTGGGTGCGTGTCTACAATCATCCCTATTTATTTAAGGTACCCATATAGCGCCGCCAATTCATGCAGCACTCCACACATACTTAGTACACCCACATCAGTCCCTACCCTCAAGGAGCCCACAATCCAAGGTCCCCAACTCACATTCATATACTAGGGCCAATTTTTTGAACAGAAGCCAATTAACCTACCAGCATGTCTTTGGAGTGTGGGAGGAAACCGGAGTACCCGGAGGAAACCCATGCAGGCACAGGGAGAACATGCAAACTCCAGGCAGGTAGTGTCGTGGTTGGGATACGAACCAGCGACCCTTTTTACTGCTAGGCGAGAGTGCTACCCACTGCATCACTTTAGACAAAGGCAGACTTAAATCAAGCATACAGTGTGCTACTGTATCTCATTACATTCACATTGATTACTTTACAGTGGTTTATGTTTATATTGAAACCTTAGTGTATAACATATTCAGATTGCAGATTTTCTTTGTGCATGTCTGTATATTAGAAGCTGTTAGTCAGTATTCTTTCTGAAAGACTGCAGAAATAAATTAGCTGCAAAAAAAAGTTTTCTTTCAGTTGATTTTAGTAGTCTGATAGCCTTCCAGTAAGAGAGAGGAACAGTAAACAGAAGGCAAAACAGTAAAACAAAAATTAAAAGACAATACATTCTCTTTAAATCAAGAGCGCATCATCTTTTGATGAGTTAATTTTCCTATGCACTGCAATACATAGGGTTAAAGCTGCCCTTAGATGTGAGATTCCACATATATACAATCCAGTGAGAGCACCAAATGTCCAAAAGTCCACAGTAATTGAATGATAAAATTGATTCATAGCAGAATAAAGCCAACACGTATCAGGAGTCAAAAACACTCCTGGACTCCACACTGTAATCATTGCACTGTATGTATGTGGATACTCAACTCTGGGTCTTTTCTCTATTTCTGGGGGGTGGTTCCTGTTTTGTAGAGTGCTGCTGAACTGGAGAAAGTGTGCCCAGGGACAATTTCAGTGACGCTTAGAAAATCTGAATCCAGCAGCCTGTTTGTTTTTGGGCCTAACTGTGAGATGACAGTTGTCTGATCCACCTAGATTGTTTAATGCAGCGCACTCTCTTCTTCTTTATAATGCTAGAAGAATGAAGTTGTTTTACTGCTCATATTCACACAGAGGGGGTTATTTACGAAAGGTAATTTCACTTTGCACTGCAAGTGCACTTGAAAGTACACTGGAAGTGCACTTGGAAGTGCAGTCGCTCTAAATCGAAGCAGTAGATCTGAAATGAGTGGAAGCTCTGCTGATTTTATCATCCAATCATGTGCAAGCTAAAATGCTGTTTTTTATGATCCTTGGATGTCCCCCTCGGATCTACAGCGACTTTACTTCCAAGTGCACTTTCAGTGGATTTTACTTTAGTATATAACCCCCAGAGTTCTCACAAACTTCTTTCTTTATTATTTATCGTGATTTCATGAATATGATATTTTGATTAGTCACATCTCCCAAAAATAATTTTTTTTTAATGTTTTTAGATTTTGTATTATTTTGTTTTAGTTTGTTAAATCCTGATCTCCTGTTATTTTTTTGATTTTTTTTTTTTACTCCAGAATAGTTTTGGGTGTGTTTTGTGTGTCAAGTTACCACAACACCATTATTATCTTGTATTATTTAATCTCAAGGAGATTGCTTGGTGTTGGTGTCTCTTGTTAATTTCACATTGTATTTTTGAAATGTACTTGCCTCCTCACAAACAAACTGTCCTTTTTGAAGGGAAACACATAGGCGAGTATAATAGAAAAAAAATACCTTTATTAAGGGGTCATAACCAAAGAAAGAGGGAGGCAACGCTGGAGAAACTGCAGAAATTGGCGAAGCCTTTGGCCCCCCCAGGGCACACATCAACTATTTTAACGCAACATTGGTGGCCTGAGGAGTCCATATATAAGGGAGTACAATCTGGTCCAGAAGTCCAAGAGATCATGAACAGCAGCAGATGACATATCTGTCCCCAGGCTGTGGTCATACAACAGCTTGCATCTTTTGTCAGACCAGACTGAACCCAGGCCATCACTCTTTGGTCTTCCTTAGACGCTTCCTTCCAGGCTGTGGCTCTGGTGTTGGAGGTGTGGCAGGAGGAGGAGGAGGAGGAGGAGGAGTACCATGGTTGAACTTACAAATGTGGCTTTGGCTTGTAAGTTGGCCCCTCAACCCCTTATTTAGGGCTTTTAAGATGAGATCCTCACATATTAGGCGTTGGCCCTCCTCTATTTCCAGCATTTTGCAGGCTGTTATGTATGCAAAGTCCTCTTGAACACTGTGGGGGGTTCTGGGGGCCGCAGTAGCCTTCCAAAATAGGCCAATTGCTGCCTCCTTCATGTTACTCCTCTTCCTGCCACTTTTTGGTTGAAGGTGGAGGGGAGGGACCTGGGTATCGGGCAGGCTACTGGGCCCGGCCACCTCCTGGCTGAGACTTTCCTGTGTATGAAAAAGGGACATCGTTTTAGTTTTTGGTTCATCAATCACACACAATTTTCATCTCATAACTGTTGCAAATTGAATGATAATAAATAGAAAAGACTATCATTCTGACCCCAGCATTTTTCATTTTTGTCACAATCATTTGTGGCCACTACCGTCTATTGATATGTAAAACACTTTGTGAAATTAGAAATTAGGAATCCAAACTAACATATATTTAGCATCATTAATTTGACCAACAGAAATATTTATAAGAATGCTATACCTGACTCAAGCTGGGCGCCTCCACATGTTGCTGCCTGGAAGGCCCAGGTTGGTGTCAGAAGCCTCAGCTGAGGTGGAAGGAAGTGTGGAAGGAAGAGTGGAGAGAGGTGGCCTGGGTTCAGTCTGGCCTGCCAGAAAATGCAGTCTGTCATAGTACCACAGCCTGGGGACATAAATGGCATCTGCAGCTCCTGATCTCAGGGAATCCTGGACCTTCTTGTGCTCCCTTAGATAAGTGCTCCTCATGCCACCAATTAGGGCCTTCAAATAAGGGATGTCTGCCATTGGGATCACCGGCTTCACAAATTCCAGCAATTGATCCAGCGCTGCCTTTCTCTTTGGTTTATTGTTATAATGTGGGTGGTTTACCTGCCACAGACAGGGCAGCTCCCTGAACATATCAATGAATATTGGCATAAAGTCATGATCATTGACTAGATCCATTTTCTCTGCAAGACACAACACAAGACAAACAGTAATGTCAGGCTAAAGTCTCCTAATCTTGTCCCAATATAGGCCTTAATCTATAAGCAGTATAGGCCCAATTTTAAATGTTACCTTCGTTATCAAGATCAGCGCTTCCTATACTCCTTCGTCCGCTCACAGATCGTACGTACGACGCACGTGTGTTACGCTTTACATACACTGCGCATGCGTGAAACTCCGCCCGCCCTTGACGTTCTTTCTAGTCTATTCCCCGCCCCTTCTCTTTCGGCGCAGTGGGGAAGAGCACATGGTGGAGACAGAGCAGGTGTGTGATAATTACAGCAACGAGGAGAAGGAGGAGGAAAGGCCGGAGCCAGAAACGTCACAATCCCGGAGGAGACGATTTAAGGCCTCAAATATGGCCTTTGTTGAGATGGTAGAGATGGTCGACATATTGAAGAGGGCCAACTATGACGGGAAATATGGACCTTATCCCAACCCAAATGTGAGAAAGGCCAAGATCATGGCGAAAGTTGTGAAGAGCCTGCACAGGAATTTTGGGGTACGGCGATCCAAGGTTCAACTGAGGAAGCGGTGGTCGGACCTCAAAATCAGGGAGCACGATCAGTATAGAATGATCAGGAGAGTGCTGCATTAAAGTAAGTAGTTGTCCTGTGTTCCTATTCTTTATTTTTCTATCGTTCGTGCTGCTCCATGTGCTTTTCTTTAGTGTTGTACATTTTAAAATGGCAACTTTCATGCTCATGGACACATTATTCGTTCGTAGGAAACATTGTTCGTTCGGCCAATAAAACACCATGTTTTGTCCAGATGCAGTTCAATACATTCTTTATGCCCTACTTCTCCTAAAATAGGTTTGTTGTCTAGATGGGTTTGTAACTAGAATAAAATGCAAACTACATTCTGTGTAAGGAGAGGACACTCAGCAGCTGTTTACACATCTGGACGCTGGAGCACTAGTGTGGGACACCAGAACACCCTTTTTTTAGGGGGCCCCACACAGGTGTTCCAGTGGATACTATAGGGGTGTCTCCATCTGTGAAGCTTGTACAAAACAGGTAAGTATTCAAGCTTGACAAAGGACAACAATATTTCTTCATCGTGTTACTCTGCCAAAACAGACAATTGTACCCCACTTCCAAGCAATGTTTCATATTCCTATTTCTGCCATCAAATATCTGTGTGCTAAGTATACTTATTTTTTTTCACATAGGGGACACCACTCATCAGAGGAGACCACGGATCCCCCACCTCAGGAAGAAGGGGGAATCCCCCAAACCCAACCAGAGAAGGAGGAGGGAGACGTTGTGGAAATGGTCACCACAACAGGTGAGTTTCTGCCACCACAGCTTCAGGTAAGAGATGGATGCCTGCATATTTATAATACATGGTGTGTTATTTTTTTTTTCTTTTAGGTGATCGTGATGTTGTGGAAGAGGAATGTCACTTCACCAGTGAAAGTGCCCAGATCCTCATCGGGGAGATAATGGGGTGTAATAGGGATTTGGAAAACATCAAGCAAAACATCAGTGATGTTCAAAACAAAATGAAGAACATCATTGATGTTTTAGGGAGAATTTAAAACACCCAGAAAGCCCTAACTTTATTGCAGCTTTATTATTGTTATTTTTATGACAAATTTTTGACATATTATAGAAAAGCCAAATTTTGAAGATGCACACAGTGTGTCAACATGTGCTATCTGCCATCACGGGAGATCAATGTACGTGTTTTGTGGGTGCAACCCCATCCTCAATAATAAAGTAGTTGAAAGGAAGGGGTTGCACCCACAAAACACGTCCCTTGATCCCCCATGATGTCAGCTAGCACATGTTGACATTAGGCAATTTGTGTGCATCTTCAAAATTTGGCTTTTCCAGGGGTGACTTCACCCCATCTGCTGAACGCAATATCAAACACAGTTTATAAATACTCATGTCTGATATTGCCTTCACTTTCTTGAAAAGTTGAACTTTGTAAGTTCCAACGTTGTGTATTTTTTTATGGTTTTAAACATGCCTGTTTTACCTTAATAAAAGGCAATTTCTACTTATTTTAATGTGACCCAAAAAATTGTTATACAACAAACATGTTGGTTTGTTCAAAAAAACGTTTAGAAATGCACATGTGATTGTGCTTTGATTAAAAAGATTGATAATCAACAATGTGTGGCTTCTTCTTTCAATGCTCAAAAGCATTTTTTGGAGTAAAGTTGGTGTTTTCAGTGGCAATGGGGGTTATTTACTAAAGACAAATCCACTTTGCACTACAAGTGCAGTTTCAGTGCAGTCTCCAGTGCACTTGTAGTGCAAAGTGTATTTTCATTTAGTAAATAACACCCAACAGTGCTTTCTAATTTTACACAATCACGGCATTTTCAGGACTCCACAAATTTCGGCCATGGTGTTGAAAATTATTATTATTTTTGTCAGTAATGCATTACATACATTCACAATAAAAACAAGGTGTGTGCGTAGCAGACCCACAACATAATAATTAATAGCTAGCCGAAGAAGAAATTGTCACCTCATGTGTTAATGAAATTTCGTTTACACTGTTGAAGAAAAAGCCCAAAAAATTAGACGATTAATAAAAGATAACCGAGGAGACAGCTAAAAGAAAGCCAAGCAGGAAATCAAAGCAAATATTTGTTCAGTTTAAAATATATTTTTATTTAAAAAATGTCTCAGACATTGTCTGGCATATCAATGGCCCCCTTACCCGCAAAGTATTCCATGTATCTTATACGGACCTCGCGGCCACTCTGGGGGGGCAAGCCAGGACGGCCAGCTTCAACCCCCTTTAGGGTTAGTTCATTAATATTATTTCCGGCCTCAGGCCCAACTGAGCCAGCATAGTTCCAAGAAATTCTCCTTAAAAAGTTGTGGAGAACACAGCAAAACAGGATGATGTGATTCAGTTTATATTCCGCCATGTGTATGGGTGTAAGAAATAGGCGGAACCGGCTGGCCGTTATTCCAAACGTATTCTCCACCACTCTTCTGGCTCTGGCCAGCCGGTAATTAAAAACCCTCTGGCCTGGTGTTTCATCATAAAGATTTAATCATGGGGTTCCCCATGATTAAATCTTTATGATGAAACATGTCGGGGCGTAGCTACACGGCGATCTCACACGAGTACTAGAGGAGGGAGTGAAGGGGGACAGAGCGGAGCTCCAGTGAAGGGACGAGTGCTGCAGACGGATGAGACGAACGTGAGCACTCACACCTCCTGGGTCCGCTGTGGCCTGCCTGTTGTTATTTCAGTTGCTATTGCTTGCTGCGCTGTGGGAGTTCTCCATTTGCCGTGAAGTGACTTGCCTGTTATTTTATTTTAAATGTGAGTTCATTACAAGTTGTTTTATATGTGATTAAATCTTTTAAACGAGATTACACTATTGGAGCTTCTTTTATTTTTATGTCATACTACCAACCTGAGAAAAGCGGTGTTCCTATGGAGCAGTGGAGGTGTATGCTCGCATTTTAACCCCCATGTAAGTGGGTTAGAGGCTCTGTCAGGCCAAACACGAGAGTGAGAGGCCTTAACAGCTGGTGAGTTTGAATTCCAGCAGGGAGTGGATTCATGTCACAGAGGTGTGGTGGATGTTTGAAAACACAGCTGAGCAATTTTGGAGTCACCCTCACTCTTTTTTTGGACTTTCTTCAAATATTTTCACGATTATTTTTCACGATTGATTGGTTTCTGGACTTTATAGACATTTACTGTGTTCAATTTTCATTATATATATTTTTTCTTGGATGTATATATTTGTATATCACTTTCACTGAGTGTTCTAATTTATATTAGCTCATATTGAATTTGTTGAATAGTTTATTTTATTTAATATTAATTTTTACTTTTTGGGATATTTAGCAATATATGTTTTTTCACTTTTTCTCTAGTCACGTCTGTATTCAGCTCACTGGCTGGATAAGAGTGTCTGGCATCTCCCCACCTGGGGATAAGCGCCACTATTTCATCTATAATTTTCCTTTGGTGAATTCGGTTTATACATTTTATTGTTAAGTGGCAGCTTTGGTAGGGTTTTGACATTTATTAACATAGCGCGGAGGTGGTAATACAGGTCAGGGGTGGTGTAATTTGCACCTGGTTATCTCCGGTTTTCAAAATATATTGTTAAGTGACTAGACGAGGTGGATATAGGCCCAGGAGAGCATGCTGGAGAGGTAAGTGAAGGCAAATATGTATGAAGGACAAAAAAAATGTCAAATAAAACCAGCATGCATGAGTACAAAGGGAACATTCACAGCATATTACAATCATGGTAATTAGGGAATAAGGAAATAAATACATTACATTAGCAAACATTAAATACAATAAAATGTGATGTTAAAGGATAAAAATCTTACCTTAATATAGTCCTTCTGCAGGACCTGAATGATGGCAGAACAAGTCTCTGGGATAATGATCCTCAGAGCTTTGGGGGGAGATGCCTGTCGAGAACTTGAGGTCCTGCAGACTTCTCCCCGTCGCCAAGTACAGCAGGGTGGCGACTAGCCTCTGCTCCGGAGTGATGGCTTGCCTCATGCAGGTATCCTCCTGCCTGCTGATACAAGGGGTCAGCAAAGCCAACAAACGGTGAAATACGGGGTCCGTCATCCGGAGAAAGTTCCTGAAATCGTCAGGATTATTCTCACGGATCTCACGGAGCAAAGACATGTGACAGAATTGGTCACGCTGGAGCAATCAATTCTTGGTCCATGAACTCCTCCTCGCCCTGTTCATGGACTGGGCTTGTGTCAAAGTAAGAACTCCAACACCAAGCCCCCGCACAGCACGAACTCTATGATGAGTACGTACACGCAACATGGCTGGAAAATGGTCGGCTGGTCAGAACGAAGTAACATAACGCACTGAAGAACAGCAAGGCCTGTGAAGAGCGACCTGAAAATCAGTAACGAATGGACAAGAACACAATGAGAAATCAATGGGAACTCACTGCACGCACTGAAGACCAGATACAAACCCACAAGCACAAACTGAACAGCAGAAATACGATCTGAAAACCACGAGTCTGAAAAAGCGCGAATCGTCTCTCACCAAACTTTTACTAACACGAGATTAGTAAAAGGAGCCCAAAGGGTGGCGTGCTTGGTATTTAACTGCCCTTTTATAGTCTCGTTGTACGTGGTGTACGTCACCGCGTTCTTGACGTTCGGAAATTCCGACAACTTTGTGTGACAGTGTGTATACAAGACAAGTTTGAGCCGACATCCGTTGGAAAAAATCCATGGATTTTGTTGTCGGAATGTCCGATCAATGTCCAACCGTGTGTACAGGGCATTAGAGTCAGCCAAAAGTCCACAAAGCTACTGCTTTTGGAGAACATCATTCTCTGGTGAAAAAGCCTGTCATTGATAAGGCAGCACTAAGATTTCAGATGTTTGTGTTTCATAGTAATTCAGAGAGCTGGTGGGTGCATGGATTATGTCTTCACCTACCTTCTACCTCTTCCTACAGTGCTGAGACCCCGAAGTGTCCCTATTTGAATGAAGCGTTAGGCATGTGTTTGAGTGTGTAGCAGATTGAAAAGGGTTAAATGATACTGAAGCAACGGTGTCAGCAGAAGAAAAGTTACTTAATGTATAACTGTACAGGTTCTGTCCAACCTCATTTGACCAGCGCAGTCAGGACTGTCACTGCTTTTGATGGATTGACCACAGTAATACATTATCATAAAGTATACAAGGCATTTTAATGCAACAGCTTCACCTAAAAACAACGATGTTGCAATTTCTGTTGATATCTTCGACGTAATCAGTTCCTTCTCTATTTTAGACATCAACCTATTATCCTTTTTTTATACTTGTATCATTATTGCTACTTTATGCTTCTTGTAGCAATGAAGCTCTCCGTTGCCATTAGCACAGGATAGACATGAAGACAATAATATTAAATTTATGATGATGATGATAAATTATGAAGCCCAACTATTAAATGTAATCATATATGCTGATTAAATTATATTACACTGAAATACATTGGATATTCACTAATATTACAATATTTTATTTCTGCAAACAATTCTCATTTTTAGATACTGGAATAGCTCAAATGTCCCTTGGCTTAAAAAATTGTGTATAAAAAGTGACAGCACTTGCAAAGTGATAGAAATTTATTGGACGGGTGAAGAAAAATACACTTTCATAAATATCCAAATTAGGCTCAATTCACAGAGCAAACACACAAGGATAAGGATTCTTATTTTTAAAAAAGTGACAGTTATTATTAGTGGAGTCCAA